>CM049395.1:39040000-39047500 GCA_026929865.2 Hyperoplus lanceolatus
TCAGTCAATGTATTAGGTTACAGATATAAGATCAATGTTACATTTATTTTTAAATTTTAAATAATTGTTAAGGGAGGGACCAGGGAAGCCCTCGGAACCCCAGTCAGTGCGCTGGTAAGTGGGGGGTCTTGTGGGGGCTGTGGGGGCTTGTGCCCCATGAGCAGTGAGAAGAGAAGGAGGAGGGATTGTTTTTTGTGTGTTGTGTGTTAGAGAGTTGAAGGTGTGGTTTTCTCCTCATCCTGTTGATTTTGTTTTCCCCATAGGGGGATGACCACCAGGTCCATTCTCCAAAAATTTTATGAGGGGAAGGGGTGGGCGTCATGTGGTGTTAGTGTAATCTCTCTCAAAAAAAGGGGCGTTTCACTCCTAATTTTAGGACTCCTAACTTTTAAGTAAAAAAATTACTCCTTTCTAAGAACTTTTTGTACTCTTTGGGACATTAAAATGTTTTGGGAATACGGCCTGGGGATTAATGGGGGAGGGAAAGTGTGGGGGCCCCTTTGGGAGGGGGAAAAAATTTGTTTTTTTTCCTTTTTTTTTTACCAATTTAAAAGGGCAAACGTGGGGGCCAAAAAACTGGATATCTTTTAGGGGAAAAAAAAAGGGGGGGGGGGGGGGGGGGGGGGAGGGGAGGGGGGGGACCAGTAACCATGAGGGGGGTGGTTCCTCAAGAAACAAGGGGTGTGGGGGTCTCTCCCCTCAACAACGAGGGGGTGTCTGGTTCCTCCCATTAACAATGGGGTCTCTGGGTTCCTCCCAGTAAACAAGGGGGCCTCTGGTTCCTCCTCCCAGTAACCATGAGGTCGCTGGTTCTCCCAGTGGGGGGGGGGGGGGGGGGGGGGGGGGGGGGAGTCCGCTCCCCCAACCATGAGGTCTCTGGTTCCTCCCAGTAACCATGAGGTCTCTGGTTCCTCCCAGTAACCATGAGGTATCTGGTTCCTCCCAGTAACCATGAGGTCTCTGGTTCCTCCTCCCAGTAATCATGAGGTCGCTGGTTCCTCCCAGTAACCATGAGGTCTCTGGTTCCTCCCAGTAACCATGAGGTCTCTGGTTCCTCCTCCCAGTAACCATGAGGTCTCTGGTTCCTCCCAGTAACCATGAGGTCTCTGGTTCCTCCCAGTAACCATGAGGTCTCTGGTTCCTCCTCCCAGTAATCATGAGGTCGCTGGTTCCTCCCAGTAACCATGAGGTCTCTGGTTCCTCCCAGTAACCATGAGGTCTCTGGTTCCTCCTCCCAGTAACCATGAGGTCTCTGGTTCCTCCCAGTAACCATGAGGTCTCTGGTTCCTCCTCCCAGTAACCATGAGGTCTCTGGTTCCTCCTCCCAGTAACCATGAGGTCTCTGGTTCCTCCTCCCAGTAACCATGAAGTTGCTGGTTCCTCCCAGTAACCATGAGGTCTCTGGTTCCTCCCAGTAACCATGAGGTCTCTGGTTTGATCCCCGGCACCGGACAGGAGGGTGTTCCACCATCTCTACCATCGTGTCGTTGAGCAAGACACTTAACCCCAAACTGCTCCAGGGGCGCTGTACTACGGCTGACCCTACGCTCTGACCCCCTCTGGAGTGTGGTAACTTCAGAGAGGGGATATGCGAAAAGACTAATTTCAATGTAACCAACCATTGACTAATAAAGTAACTTAACAGGTAGTGGATCGCTAGGAGATAGTAACAGCTCCTTATATCTGTTTTTACCACACTGGGGTGAGGGTGACACCAGGGCAATACACCAAGCCGGACATCCTGCACATGAACCAACTTCAACAGTTTGTCATTGAGCTGAAAGTAGCTGCTGAAAAAAACATAAAATATTGAAGTAAAGGAGGAGGAGCACGTCTATTCAATATCCACAAAGTCGCAAGGAAGCTGGCAGGAACAGAAGACGACTCTCAAAGCTGGATATTAGGTTTCAAACGTTTTATTTACCGAGAGGTTTTATGATCTTATGTGTTTGTCTTTCAAACTTGAGGTCTGCTGCAACTCTCAGTTCTTTTAAATCGAGTCTGAGGACTATTTTGTTTCCATTTTAACCTGCAATTTTTATTTTATCTGCTTCTTTTATTCGCTTTTAAATGTTTTATACTGTGTTTTATGTATTGTAATCTTGCCCCTGTAAAGCACTTTGAGTGGCCTTGTGTCTGAATTGTGCTATAGAGATAAACTTGCCTTTCACCCAAACAGAGCGGCGTGTGACCAACGCAAGGGAACAAGGGCACTCAAGGTCCCCATTGTTCAAATGTTAAAAATATCTTAGAGATGGAAAGAATAACTTACAGAATTAGAAATAAAGAAACTGAGCTTTTGAAACGGTGGAATAAATGGTTTAAATATATAGATTGTAATTAAATATCTTGAAGATAGTCGTGAAGAGCTGGAAGAGATAGTTGTGTGTATATCTTTTTTATCACTATTGTGTTTTGTTTTGTTTTGTTTTTTGTTTTGTTTATTTATTTTTTTATTTTTTGATCTATATTGTTTACATATAGGGGAGAATGGGGGATTGTGAGCCATCGGGTAATGTGAGACACCCCCTGTATCTAGGCAATGGAACACATTTTTGTGTCTTAGTTTACCCCACAGCTGGGGTAAAGTGAGACACATGACAACTTTTTTTAAAACAATCATATTTTCACTGTCTTGAAAAAGTTCTGCTAATGCCCAATTCTAGGAAACATCCTGAATAAATGGGAAATATGTACATTTTACTGATAACTAATTTTAGCTCCCTTAGAGGGGAGCAAATGTATTTATTTCTCACATTACCCCGTTCTCCCCTATATATAAAAAAAAATGTTTGTAGGATTTGTAAAATGTAAAACATAACTACCCAGAATATTAAATGATCCCACAATAAAGTATATATATATAGAAAAGGTCCCCGTTGTTGGGAGTGGCCGGCAGTTTGTCAATGTCCCTGGCTGGAATTGAACCAACAGCGATTCATTGTCCTGTGCATGTGACCACTCTGCTTCCAAGGTGATCTGGTTTGCTGCTTTATCTAAAACTGCATTTTCATTTTGGTTTACAGTTGTTCTGTTATTAAAGGAACACTTCACCTGTGTGGAACCAGTGTTATATCATCATGAAATCGCTATTATAATAAAATGAATGAGGTTTTTCTTCCCTCAGTCTTCCCTCAGTCTTCTCTTTGCCCAGCTGTCCTGTTAATCCTAACCTAGTCTGGCTTGACCACTCCCGCCAGCGTCTATTAAGCGCTGGCGTCGGCAAACAACGCTACGCCTCCATTGGCTGCTTCCCGGGGTTAGCCCCGCCGTAGATGATTGTGATTGGTTTAAATAAATAAAAACAGGCCAGCCCAGTTTCCCCCCGAATAGACGGCTCTAAACGGAGTGCTTCCAGACCATACTACTTGCTGTAGTTTGGTCTGGCTTTGCGAGACTAATCCTAACCCTACATTTTACCATGTGTGATGTCACACAAGGGAAGATGTAGGGTTCTATTTCGTTCCTACTGACCGCCAGAGGCGGTGCTTACAGCACTGGATGTTCCATCGCGCGCATGCGCAGGTCGAGATCTTTATACCAACAAAGTCACCTGTGACACCTGGGTGACCCCGGAATGTCTATATATTCCGGAAGTCACCTGAGGATCTGTTCCTTCTATTTTCTCGCGGATTAGCAGGACACACACAGTGCGTGTGTGTGAGAGATATACCGAATAGCTTTGTCGCAAGTAGCTTGTACCTTCGGGTTGGTGCTTCGATCTAACGTCGACCACCAAAGGCTGCGACTGGCAATTGTTTCTACTACGGCTGCGGGCCGGGCAGGGGTGAGTAAGTGTGAAAGCTACGCGTGGCCGCCGGCTACCGCGGTAGCTGTCACCTTCCACCTTGCATTATTGAGCTCGTAACAGTGTTATTATTTCGGTCGCGCCGTTGCTTGTAGCCCGGTGCTGATTGTATGCTATTGTTTTCTAAAGAGTGCCAGTGAGCGGCTGGGCTTAGCGCCGCCACGGTAAGTTCTTTTCTTTTGCTAGCTGTTGCGCTGTGCTCGGGTGCTGAGTTCGCCGGGGCCAGTTGCTTACTTGGTTTAATTGTCAGTGAGCGGCGTGGGCATAGCCGCCGCCACGGTAATTGCTAGCTTTGCTGCACTGCTGCTTGGGTGTGTGTCGCCTAGGCCAGTTGCTACTTGATTAGTTGCCAGTGAGCGGCTGGGGTTAGCGCCGCCACGGTAGGTTCTAATTTATTTTTGCTAGCTGTTGCGCTGTGCTCGGGTGGTGAGTTCGCCGGGGCCGGTTGCTTACTTTGATTTAACTGTTAGTGAGCGGCGTGGGGCATAGCCGCCGCCACGGTATTTGCTAGCTTTGCTGCACTGCTGCTGGGGTGTGTGTCGCCTAGGCCAGCTGCGTACTTGATTTATCGTTTTTGCAGGGGCGCGTCGTGCTCGGGTGCTCTCGCCTAGTGTTCGATTGCCTAAGCCTGCGTTAATTTGCCTCCAGTAGGCGGCTTGCGGGTAGCAGAGTCGCCTTCAAGGGGTTAATTTTGGGGTGTCACACCGGTGCTCGGTGCTCTCGCCTAGAGCCCGGCGGCATAGCCTACTAATTAATTTGCTATTTGCTAATTAGTTACTGAGATAGGGTAATTAAGTTGCCATTATGTCAAGCGCCCATAATTGTGTCATCTGCTTGGCCTCCCTGCACACGGAGGATGGCCATGACCAGTGCTCTGCATGTCTGGGGGTTGAGCACCTGAGGGAAGCACTGTCGGATGATCCATGCATGAATTGTAGTTGCATGCCTCATGCACTAAGGCTGGCTAGGCTGGATGAGGTGGAGGGACAAGTGTTGCCCCCGTCGGGTGCGGGTCCTGGTGGCGCCAAGCGGCGCTCCTCGGCAGCTGGGGGACCCCCCGGGAAGTCCCGTAGGGTAGACGAGTTGACAACCCAAGTGAGCACACTATCGGGGGACGTGGCTCAGATCAAAGCCCTCTTGGAGAACCTCCGAGAGGCACAGGGTGTACCAGCCGCTGTGTGTGTTCCCGCGGCTGCACAACTTTCCTATTCAGAGGATGATATGCTGTCTACAGCTGCATCCTGTAGTCTCTTTACAGAGGAGGGAGAAGTCTACGAGGCGTCCCTGGCTTCTCAGGCTCTCTCCCAGGGGTCGGCGGCCAGCTCGGCTAGAGGGCCAGGGCCCAGCCGCTGCACAGTTAGGCCAGCCTTGCGTATGGCGCTGGCGAAGCTGGGGTTAGACGAGGCTCCGGTTTCATCTGCACCGGTAAGTGCATTTTTCCCGCAGGCTGTTCAACCCTCTGTTTTCACGTTGCCCCCCTCTGAGCCGTACATTGCGGAGCTGCATAGGTGCTGGCCGGAGGCCAAGGTTTGGTCCCATCACACTAGCGATGGCAGAGCTCTGGCAGCTATGAGAGATGCTGGGGCTTACGGCTTGGACCGGTTAGCGCCAATTGAGCCAGCGATAGCATCCTTGGTTGTCTCCCCAGAGGAGGCGCTGAGGGCCGATGCGCGCTGCCCTCGGCCCCAGTGCCGAATTACGGACGACCTGCTTACCAGTAGCTACGGCATTGCTGCCCGTATGGGCCGTCTCGGGAATTCGCTTTCGCATACCGTTCTGGCTTTGTCCCAGACCATTCAGGGGTCAGAGGTTGATCCCTCAGCTCAGACCCTAAGTGAGATTTCTCTTCAGACATTTGCTTTTATGACTAGGGAGCTAGGCAGATTAATGTCAACAATTACGTTGGCGCGCCGCCAGGTTTGGCTGGCGCAGTCCCCCCTGTCGGAGGTGTGTCGTCGGACCCTCCGGTCTCTCCCGGTTGTGCCAGGCCAGACGTTTGGGCCAGCTGCACTGCAGGCCCTGGAGCGGAGTGTACAGGCTGGCCAGGCCAGCCAGCATTTTGCGAGTTTGCGGCGTCCACCGCCACCTTATTACAGACCAGGGGCCTCTGTGGTACCCTGTGCCAATAACCCTCGACCACGTCCAGCTGGACGATCGAGGGGCCAGCGTTCCTCCGAGCAGGTTGGCCGGCGCCGTACTACCGCGCCGCCGCCACGGGAGGCATTTCAGGCGCCAAGAGGCCCGGCGCCCAGCCGCCGCCCCCCCAAGGCCCCTAGGGGCAGGGGGGGTAGGTACTGAAGCTCAAGGGCCGGCCGTCGGACGTTTTTCTCAGCAGCACCTGGACTACTGGGAAGAACAGACCACAGACCCGTGGATGGTGTCCACGCTGTCCAACGGGTACACACTACAATTCCGACGCCGGCCCCTAACTTTCAGCGGGATCAGACTTACTGTGGTCAAAGATCCCGGCAGATCCCTGGTCCTGACCCAGGAAGTGGCCACCCTCCTGGGGAAGGGTGCCATCGAGGTAGTAGAGCCACAGGAACAGCTCAAGGTAACCATGAGGTCTCTGGTTCCTCCTCCCAGTAACCATGAGGTCTCTGGTTCCTCCCAGTAACCATGAGGTATATGGTTGGATCCCCGGCACCGGACAGGAGGGTGTTAGAAGTAAAACTGGCAGAGACTGGTATTACGTTTACGGTGCACCACAATCTCTACCATTTTGTCCTTAAGCAAGACATTAACCCCAAACTGCTCCAGGGGAGCTGTAGGGGAGAACGGGGTAATTTGTCACACGGGTTGGTTAACACAATCGTTATATCTTGGAACCAGAAGGCGCTGTCTGTGAAATTTTGGTATGTAAATATCCAGAATTGGGATCAAAGGTCACCTACGTAGTCTTCCTTGGAGTTAGACTGCTGAATTTGAGGTGAGACGACTGTTTGTGTTTTTCATGTCAAAATATTTAGCTCCTCAGTATTTTTCTTCTAGGCTTCACATGTTATCTCAAGGCTGCAGCCAGAAAAGGAACCCAATAACAAAATAAATTGTCAAGCTGTATCCTCACTGACACTCCAGAGAAGGAAAGAATAGAGCAGGAAAAGGCAGCTAGCATGCAAAAGAAAAAAGGGCAACAAAATCAGAACAACCCAGTGCATCCCAAACTAGACCAGCTGCCAAGGCTACAGTAAGTTATGTAGGCCTATTTGTCAACTTGACAATGCAATTAAACTTACAAATTTAGTTCTACTTTCTTGCCTTCTTTTTAGGATTATTCCCATTAAGATAACATTGTGACAAACAACCCCATAGTGTTTGACAGCCGACCCCTTAATGGGGTTGGTTGTCACAATGTGTAAGGGTGTCTTTGATGATTAGTTTCTTCTTTATTGCAATAAGTTAGAAAAAGTGAGGGGTTCACATTTCAAGCCAACACCTTAAGCTTCAATTTAATGTAGGAATGACTATTGAAAGACATTTAGGTGATAAGCAATTCTCACTAGAGTAAAAAGTGTGCCTACTTACCCCGTTCTCCCCTACTATGGCTGACCCTTCGCTGTGACCCCCTCTGGAGAGTGGGAACTTGAGAGGGGAGATGAGAAAAGACTAATTTCAATGTAACCAACCATTGACTAATAAAGTAACTGACGTTGGGTCTGACAGGCTTACTATCAAAATTATAACATATACAG
>CM049395.1:39052500-39055000 GCA_026929865.2 Hyperoplus lanceolatus
GTTCTCATTGGGACACATTTGGTCAGTGTCTGTTTGGTCGTCTGTTATATTCACACATTTACACATCACAGAAACAGACACGCACACACTCTCTCACTCACTCACTCACTCACTCACTCTCTCCCTCACACAAACACAGACTCTCTCTATCTCTCTCTCTCACACACACACACTCACTCACTCTCTCTCACACACACACACTTCTCTCTCTCTCTCTCTCTCTCTCTCTCTCTCACACACACACACACACACACACACACACACACACACACACACACACACACACACACACACACACACACACACACACACACACACACACACACACACACACACACACACACACACACACACACACACATATATTCACACATTTGCACATCACAGAAACCAAATCACTGAGTGTTACATAGTGTAGTGAACACATACGATGGAGGGAAGACGCCGACAGGGAGGCAAGGCAAGGCAAGTTTATTCATATAGCACAATTCAGACACAGGGCCATTCAAAGTGCTTTACAGAGGCATGAAATACATCAAGATTAGATATTATAAATTGTGTTTAAGAAATAGCAACAAAAACAAAAAACAAATACAGTCAGACACATTTTTAATTGCATTTAAAGCTGCAGTGTGTAGAATTTTGGGTTTTATTTCCTAGCAGATTTTGTAGAAAGTAATTATAATATCCATAAGTATATTTAATTTAGTGTATAATAGCTGAACAAAAATGTTTTGAATAATTTTTTTTCCCCTTAGAAAGGGTCTCATATATGTCCATATTTCTGCATATTTTGAACCAAGTCCTAGTGCCGCCATCTTGAAAGTGTCATAGTTGGAATGTCATCAGGTGCATTGTTTAAAATTTAGAATTGTTCTTGTCCTTGAAGGCCACTGTAGCTTCTATTATTATTCTAAAGGGGTGGGGTTACCCAGGGAGCGTTGCATTCTAGAACTTTGTAGAACTTTCTTGATGATGTCATATTACACACTGCACCTTTAAAAGACAATACAAACAAGCTAAATAAATGAAAAATAAAATTAAAAAAGACAGGTTAAAAGGGAAACAGAAAAGTCTTCAGATTTGATCTTAAAGGAGTGGAGAGTTGTTGCAGTGCACAGTTAGACTTAGCTTTGAGATGTTAAAAAGCTTGAGCCCAATGCTTGATGGGAAATTGCCTGGCATTATATTGGCATTAGCACCATAACTAGTAAGTAAAGTAAATGACCCCTATAAAGGCTTTACTCTGAAATCTAGAGAGGTCTGAGCCATAACATGTAACTACAGTTTCATCATGTACTTGTTTTGCAGAAAGGAAACTCACTGTAGAAAAAGTACGATATTGCTTTGAGTATAAGAAGAGTAAAATGTATACAATAAAAAAAACTCAAGTAAAGTGTATGTGTGTGTGTGTGTGTGTGTGTGTGTGTGTGTGTGTGTGTGTGTGTGTGTGTGTGTGGGTCTGACTATGTTTAAATTAGGTTGCGTTCCAAATCGCATACTTTCTACTATATAGTATGTAGAAAAAAGATTTAGGATGTCCCGATTCTTGTGGCTAGATTTAGGATGGTTAGAAGTACCCGGATGTCCTACTTCATGCGGCCAAGATTGTTAGTGTTGAAAACTGCATCCTATTTGGGCGATTCTGACCCACAATCCATTGCGCACGTGAAGTGACGTCACATCGACGAAGCCTCCGTATGAAAACAAACGTGGATGCGACAGCAAGAGGCAAGATCAAGGCGCAATGTTACGATGAAATAAGAGAGTAAAGTATGTCCCAATAGTATGCCTACTGCATCCTAACTAGATTATTTTTATCATCGGATGTAGTATGTAGAATAGAAAAAAAGAAAGAGTATGCGATTCGGAATGCAACCTCATTTTGCTTTTGAGGTCTGATTGGCCAAAAGTTACTGGTCAAAGAGGTTCCTTCTTGAAAAATGTCCTTCCACTGTTTAAAGGTGCAGTGTGTAATATGACATCATCAAGAAAGTTCTACAAAGTTCTAGAATGCAACGCTCCCTGGGTAACCCCAACCCTTTAGAATAATAACAGAAGCTACAGTGGCCTTCAAGGACAAGAACAATTCTACATTTTAAACAATGCACCTGATGACATTCCAACTATGACACTTTCAAGATGGCGGCACTAGGCCTTGGTCCAAAATATGCAGAAATATGGACATATATGAGACCCTTTCTAAGGGAAAAAATTATAATTCAAAACATTTTTTTCAGCTATTATGCACTAAATTAAATGTACTTATGGATATTATAATTACTTTCTACAAAATCTGCTAGGAAATAAAACCCAAAATTCTACACACTGCAGGTTTAAGTAATATTTTAATTGTGTCCATGCTGTATACGCCATTTTTAAAATTGTATTATTAATTGTATGTCTGTGCTCCATGCCATTAAACTATGGTAACAAGCAGTAAATTAAAAAAAAAAAATTAATAAAAAATAAAAATAAATTAGACACATATATGGCATAT
>CM049395.1:39060000-39065000 GCA_026929865.2 Hyperoplus lanceolatus
TTGTGGAGCTGATAGGCTTAATCAACTTTGTCTCTTAACCAATGTTTTGTTTTGTATGTGTGTGTGTGTGTGTGTGTGTGTGTGTCCGTCTGTCTGTCTAAAAAAAGATGCTTCCTTGCGTGTGTTTATTCGCATTCAACACCTACTTCCAATATAGCATTGCAGCGGTGCACAGCTAGCTAGCTACCCTCGAGAACTCCACACACACACACACACACACACACACACACACACACACACACACACACACACACACACACACACACACACACACACACACACACCTCTCCCTCTTACACAGTTACACTTTGACTCATCTTTTTCATATCTGCGGTGTTGTTGATGCACCCCTGTTCATACCGGCTGGTCCATTTGATGCGTAAGGTGCCGGTTTAACTGATTACATCAAGTGTGTGTGTGTGTGTGTGTGTGTGTGTGTGTGTGTGTGTGTGTGTGTGTGTGTGTGTGTGAGCAGAGCACAAAGGTGTCAATCTAGAGCCCGCGTGATGGGAGATCACAGGAGCAGTAATGCAATGGTCCTGAGTTATTAAATGAATAAAGAGGCCGGAGCTGCCGAGCATTATTGATTTTTCGCAGCTCCCCGAGGCTTCCAGGGCTTTCAAGGCAGCAGGAGAAGGACTCACACACACACACACACACACACACACACACACACACACACACACACACACACACACACACACACACACACACACACACACACAGAAGGTGGACACACACACAGAGACACACACACGGAAATATACACACGGAGGAGGACACAAACACGGAAATACACAGAGAGAGAGAGAAACACACACACAGGAGGAGGACACAGAGAGAGAGAGAGAGACACACACATGGAAATATACACACAAGGAGGACACACACACACACACACAGGAGGACACACACACACAGACACACACACACACACAGGAGGACACACACACACACACACAGGAGACACACACACACACACACAGGAGGACACACACACAGACACACACAGGAGGACACACACACACACAGACACACAGACACACACAGGAGGACACACACACACACACACAGGAGGACACACACACACACACAGGAGGACACACACACACACACACAGGAGGACACACACACACACACAGACACACACACACACAGACACACAGGAGGACACACACACACACACACACACACACAGTAGGACACACACACACACACACAGGAGGACACACACACACACACACAGGAGGACACACACACACACACAGGAGGACACACACACAGACACACACAGGAGGACACACACACACACACACAGGGACACACACACAGACACACACACACACACACACACACACACACACACACAGACACACACAGGAGGACACACACACACACACACAGGAGACACACACACACACACAGACACACACACCCCCCCCACACACACACACACAGGAGGACACACACACAGACATAAATATATACATACACAGGAGGACACACACGGAAATATACACACACAGACACACACACACACACACACACACAGACATAAACACAGAGAGAGAGAGACAGACAGACACACACACACACACACACACACACAGACATAAACACACAGAGAGACATAAACACACAGAGAGACAGACACACACACACACACACACACACACACACACATGTATACACTCATTTCTACAGCTACTATACTTAAGATAAGATAAGATAAGATAGGCTTTATTGTCATCGTACCGTCAACGACATTGGGATTGCCAACTGAAGGTGCATTACACACACACACAGAAAAAACAGACAAGCAATTTAAATTATAAACAGTATAAAAACAAGACAGAAACAACAAAAGAAACAAGGCAAGGACAGGCAATGTCATAATAAATCAATGTAAAAGGCAGAAAGCATATTGCACTTGTGGAAAGGGAGGTAGCCTATGTGTATGTCTGTTTAATGTTGTATGTTTTATGAGAGTTAAGGGTCCTGAATCGATTGCCCAAGGAAAGAAGCTGTTAGCTAGTCTGTTTGTTCTGCTGTTCAGGCTCCGTTACCTCCTACCACATACAGACAGACAGACAGACAGACAGACAGACAGACAGACAGACAGACAGACAGACAGACAGACAGACAGACAGACAGACAGACAGACAGACAGACAGTCTCTTCAGGCTCCTGTACCTCCTACCAGAGGGCAGTATGCTGAGCAGGTGGTGGCTGGGATGGAGCTGGTCACAGATGATCTTCTTTGCTCTTGAGAGGCATCGAGAGCTGGCAATGTTATCTAAGGAGGGCAAAGAGCCAATGGTCTTTTCAGCTGACCTTATCACCCTCTGCAGCCTTCTTCTTTCAGCCACTGTGCAGCCAGCATACCATACAGCGATGGAGAAGGCCAGCACACTCTCAATGGTTGAGCGGTAGAAAGTCACCAGCAGCTTCTCCTCCAGTCTGTTTCTCTTGAGTACCCTCAGAAAGTGGAGCCGTTGTTGGGCCTTCTTCACCACCGCTTTGGTGTTGGCTGACCAGGATATGTCCTCAGAGATGTGAGTTCCCAGGAACTTAAAGGTGGAGACTCTCTCCACACAGTCACCATTTATGTGCAGAGGAGCGGGGTCAGCTCTGTGTCTCCTGAAATCCATTATGACCTCCTTTGTTTTTGTGGTGTTAAGGGTCAGGTTGTTTGCAGCACACCACTCCACCAGCCGCTGCACCTCATCCCTGTAGGCCGACTCGTGAGTACATTCATTGACATAATACATTCCCCCTAACCCTAACCATCAAAACTAAATGCCTAACCCCAACCCTTACACTAAAGGTGCAAACACACCAAACGCTTTGGGTGCGGTGGCCGAAGCGCCCAACGCACCCGATCTGGCGCTTGGTCATTTTGTGTCAAAAAATGGTTCAACGCGTCCAACGCTATGCAGCTAGTCACCCCCCCCCCCCCCCCCCCAGATATATTTATTCCCCTAATCAACCATGGCTGCGATCAGACCCGACCCGACACAACAGCGTTCCCCACACAAAAACAACAACAACACGGCCAACAATTGTGCCAAAAGACAAATAAACTGAAGCAACTGAACGGAACAAATAGCCTTAAAACAGCATTACAGATTCACGCCACTCGGAAATGAACACAAACAGCAAGGCATCACCATACCAAACACATTTACAGCAGCATTGTGCACAGGGCAGTAGAAAACAAAGGCAAGTAGCCTACATTACCCTACTGTGACGGGACCGTGGCTGGCGTAGATATAGGCATAAACATCGGTGCTTCGCTGTACTCGTTGTGAAAGTTCCCCGGACTTAGCCGTTATGTTTGGGTTCATTATGGAGGTGGTGGCCGCACACAACCGGGTGAGTTAACTAACGCTATCCGACCGGTGCTAACTTGGTTTATCGGCTAAAGCACAGCCGCTATATTCACTGAATTAACCAGGAAGCCCATTCTCCTGGCTCACTTTCCCCACGTCTTCTAACCCAACCCCGAGCGGCTTCATATCACCAGCCAGCCGCATTTCCTACTCAGTGGCTGTATCTCGATTCAGGGGTTGCGGTCTACGAAGGCTGCATTTGAAGACCGATTGCGTCATAGCGGCGTGCAAAGGTTGTTCCATTTGCAAGGCTCCTTGCAAGGCTCCTCATATGCAGCCGTGAAATGCAGCCTTCGTTTCACAGTTTTGAAGGCTGCATCAGATGTATCCTTCGCAGCCCAACATATCCCATGATTCATTGGGTTTTTTTCAGAGATGGCATACAATAAAATAACAAAACAGCAACGTGTTGCTCCATCTTCTTAACTTTTATCTTCCTTTCTTTTTTTCTTGTACTTTTCTTTCCTTTCGTATGGTAGGCAACTTCTTTTTCTATTTTTTTCTGTTGACAAGGCTGTCTCCGTTGGCAGCAATCAGGGTTGCTAGGCAGCACAGGCAGCACGAGTCCTCAAGCAAGGTAACAGCTTGTTACGCAAACCGGAAATGCTTGTAAACGGAGACCTGCGGAGACGTCCCGTTTAACAACGCTCGTTCGGCCCTGGTTCGGCCTTCGAATCGGCCTTCATAGGCTGTAGCCTTCATAGACCGCGAGACCGCGTCCTACCAAGGAGTCGGTCTCTGTAATGGGATACAGCCGGTGTTTCTCAGCCTCTGTGCAGTGTTGCCAACTCTTCAGTAAGGAAAGTAGCTATTGGCTGTCCAAAAAGTCGCTAGAAGTCGCCAGATGACGTCATCGCCTAATTTGCATGTCTGTAGACAGGGGTTTCATACAGTAATATTTGAATAGATGAGGTTCTAGTGTTATGAACGTGACAATCTCATAAACAACCAACGTGGTAATGGTAAGTCTAGCAGTAATCATACATGCTCATGGTTTAAAAAAGCACTGCATAACATTTTGAATTGCACTACTCGTAGACTGTAGAAGAGGTGGGAAAAGCTGCTAATAGTGATGCTAACGGAACACGAGCGGAGAGGTGTATCTCCTGCTCTGACCGCAGCTGGGAGGGGCTGCTGCGCGAGGACCGGGCCTTCTGTCAGTGCTCTGTTACGGGGGACGGGAGGCTCCCGCTGCTCGTTGAGAAGCGTTAAAAGTGATATTTGCTTCGGCGAAAAAGTCACTTTGTCGCTTGTCGCTGTTTTGAAATAAAAGTCGCCAGGGGGGCTGAAAAGTCGCTAAATATAGCGACAAAATCGCTAAGTTGACAACACTGCCTCTGTGTTGTACTCCCACCGTGCCGATGTCCGTGATGTCGGGTCAAGCTCACCGCTGATTGGCCAACGCGGCTAAACGTCACGCGTTGGAGCGTTAAAAGTTACATTTTTTGAACTCGCGCTGTGGTGCGATGACGCTTTGGTAACACGGCTACCACGCCCAAAGCGCCGCTTTACCGCAGCCAACGCATCATCGCGCCTAAACCAATGGTTCCCTGTGCAAACATCAACGCCGCCACCGCACCCAACGTGTTTGGTGTGTTCGCACCTTAA
>CM049395.1:39077500-39080000 GCA_026929865.2 Hyperoplus lanceolatus
TGTGTGTGTGTGTGTGTGTGTGTGTGTGTGTGTGTGTGTCTGTGTGTGTGTGTGTGTGTGTGTGTGTGTGTGTGTGTGTGTGTGTGTGTGTGTGTAATATGTCCCTTTATCTTAATTAATACTGGGATGTGCACTTCCTCATTCAAGTGCAAGTACAAGGCATCCTGCATTAAGGCAACACAAAAAAAAAAGATGAGAAGGTATTGATTACTATGTAAAAGGCCTAGTATACACACACACACACACACACACACACACACAGACACACTTTCTCTCTCACACACACACACACACACACACACAGGCCTTATACTTTGAAGAGTGCAGGATAATCCCATATAATACATTTGGTTGTTGTTCTCATTAAGCTCCTTTCACTGTGTTGAATGTGACCTGATGTGAGTGTGTTTGATGAATCTGTCATTGATCTATTACACACACACACACACACACACACACACACACACACATACACCCACACACACCCACACACACTCTAGGACGACTGATTTTTTTTCCTTTTTAAGAGCCACCGGTATATTGGCACTTTCATAACATTATTGTAAATAGGCACAGAATAGTTGTTTGGTTTGAATACTTTCAGTTGTGTTTAGACTACCAGATAATGACATTGAAAGCCACAATAAAGGCAAACAGACTCTCATCGTCAGAAACTCAGAACGGACAGAACTGATCTTAAAAGCTGAAGCAAGTGGATAATCATGGACTCTAAATTGGTCTCTAATCCATTGACCCATGTTTTCAACCAGAAACAGGATAACCAGATCACCTTTTGCCTCCACAATATGGAGATAATTTGCTGGCTGCAATGGACATTGAGGATGTAAATACATCTTCTGCGTGACTCTTTTGATTTGCTCTTATCCTATATCTCAAACTGAAGAAACTGATTGTGCCAGGAGGGGGAAGATTACCACGGAGATAGGAGGACCTTCGGAGGGACAAAATTGTATCATTCCCTCAAGGGACCCCTCAAGGAAACGGGAGCACAGCGAAAAGAGGAGGAGAAGGCATAAGGAAAGGAGACATGGAGGGAAAGGGGTTTGGGTACGACAAAAAAAAAAAAAAAAAAATAATAAAAAAAAAACTTTTCTTCCTTTTTTTTTTTTTTTTTTTTTTTTTTTTTCTTTTTTTCTTGTCTTTTTTCTTTTTTTTCCTGTTTTCTTTTCTTTTCTGTGTCGAGGAATCGTTTTGATCGGAAGGTTTTCCGTCCCTCCTTGGGGGGTTGGGATGAAAAAAAAAAAAAAAAAAAACCAGTTTGTACGGGTTGAATGAACATGATTAGGGAAGTTTTTTTTTTTTATATAATAGTAGATTTTTTAACGGGCGCATTTTCATTTATAAAAATGCTTTCATACTAGTATAAATCAAAAGGTCCAACATGTACATTCAGGAGTTTATTTGACTAAACCTTGTCTGTTTGCGTCTGTATATTTCTCCTGTACAACCATCTTTAACGGACATTATCTCAACATTAGTTTTTCTTCAATACTCTGAACCAGAAATCTCAACTTCTAAAGCACTTACATCAACTAAGCTTTCCATAATCATTCTCAGCGCTATTCTGAAGGTTATTACAGAAGGATTTGTTCATATGTTGTTAAAGACCTACTTCAGCGGTGGAAATATGAAGGTGTATTGAACTCTGAGATCCTATGTAGTATAAATCTGCAAACATTTTGGAAATCAGTTAATATAGCCTGAGAAAAGGCAGAAAGAGTGTTTAATGGTCTCACTGTCTAACCCTACATTTTACTTGTGTGACGTCACACTAGTGAAAATGTAGGGTTAGGATTAACAGGACAGCTGGGCCAAGGGAAGACTGAGGGAAGACTGAGGGAAGAAAAACCTCATTCATTATATTATAATAGCGATTTTATAATGATAGAACGCTGGTTACGTATGGGTGAAGTATTCCTTTAAGTGTCTGATTTATGATACATTTTCTTCTTAAAAACATGCTGACAAAAATTCAAAAAGTTATATTCATGAATTTATAAAAGGTTTGAGCAAACGTAGTCTAGACACATCTTTATTCTACGGTCAAATCGAGCCGTTGCGCTTTTTTTATTTTATTTTATTTTATTTTATTTTATTTTCTCCCCACGGACAATTCTCTCCTAAGGCATA
The DNA here is from genome assembly GCA_026929865.2 of Hyperoplus lanceolatus. NCBI lineage: Eukaryota > Metazoa > Chordata > Actinopteri > Uranoscopiformes > Ammodytidae > Hyperoplus > Hyperoplus lanceolatus. The sequence goes on from CM049395.1 coordinate 39,079,652, forward strand.
AAAGAGGCTCAGTGAATGTTTTAATCCCTTTGATTGTGTGTGAATGTGAATGTCATTGGATGTCCTTTTCATGAATCCAACATTGATTTTTTTTTCTGTTCCATAAAGCTGGTTTTTCCTCCGGCTATATGTCCCTACAGGTTTCTAATGGGGAGGCCGTAAAATATATATTAAAAAAAAAAGTTGAATTTTTTTAATTTCTTGTTTGTCATATAATCCTTGTAAAAAAAAAGGAGGAACAACCCTGGTGGAATATATAGATAAATGTGTGTGTGTGTGTGTGTGTGTGTGTGTGTGTGTGTGTGTGTGTGTGTGTGTGTGTGTGTGTGTGTGTGTGTGTGTGTGTGTG
>CM049395.1:39105000-39107500 GCA_026929865.2 Hyperoplus lanceolatus
ACACGTCTGCCCGGCCAGTCATCTGTCACCATTACAGGACAAAGGCCGCGGCGTCTCAGAGCCATTACTGAGATTGCTGGAGATGATTTGGAGTGTCTCTCCTCACACACACACACACACACACACACACACACACACACTCTATCACACACACACACACACACACACACACATCTATCACACACACACACACACACACACACACACACACTGCTGGAGATGGTTTGGAGTGTCCCTCCTCAAAGCAGAGAAAATCATTTCCGCCACAAAGAGGCTCCTACTGCCCCAACCGAGGCTCCGCGGACACACACACACACACACACACACACACACACACTGAACTACAGACACACACACACACACACACACACTGACTGACACACGGGGACACACACACACAAACACACACTGACTGACCTACAGACACACACACAAACACACAGACAGACACACACACACACACACTGACACACCGATACAGACACACACACACACACACACACACACACACAGACACACATTGACTGACCTACAGACACACACACAAACACACAGACAGACAGACAGACACACACACACATACTGACTGACACACCGATACAGACACACAGACAGACAGACACACACACGCACAAACACTCAGTAAGTTCTCAAAGAGCCGACAGATTCCGTGCCTTCACATCCATCCATCTATGTCTTAGGTATGAATCGATTGTATACTTTTCCTACTCAACCGCCCCACAATGCACTGGGTCAATTCTACCCGCCCAGGAAAATGAAATATTTTCGAGCAAGTTGCTAGGCAACAACATTGTTTGGGGTCCACGATATGACAGCTGTACGTGCAGTCATTCATAAACTCTCACAATAGATAAGAGATGAAGATAAATACCTAACAACAGTAGAGTTACTAAGAGATGAAGATAAACACCTAACAACAGTAGAGTTACTAAGTGAAATGAGTGAAGTGAGTCTGATAGTGGAGAGAGATCAGGACAAATCGCTGTTCCACACACCGCGGCTCGTCCAGCTCAACTCACAGACAGCTGAGTGCTGATGAGCCGGACAGAGAGCGTCGTAGGGATCCTCCGCCTCAAAACATAATTATAAAACAAGAGGTCTAAAACACAGATGATGAACACAGGACTGTAAAAATCTAGTTCAATATCTAACCTGTAGAGGGCGGTTATACGCTAAACAGCGTCTAAACGGCCTGAATCTTATAAGAAGAAGAATACATTCTTCATTGCTTGAGTATACTTCAACTGAAAACGTTTCGACGCACCTCGTATACACAATCGATCTTTGAGTAGACAGTATATAGATGGTGAGTATGTAGGATGTAGGACGCTAGTATGGCTTTCCGAACACAGCCACACACACACACACACACACACACACACACAGCAGCAGGGGGCAGCAGTGAGGGCTGACTGAGGGGCCTCTGACCTATGACCCTGATGTTGGAGAAGAGAACAGAAGTGGTTGTAGCCTGAACGTAGGTGTGTGTGTGTGTGTGTGTGTGTGTGTGTGTGTGTGTGTGTGTGTGTGTGTGTGTGTGTGTGTGTGTGTGTGTGTGTGTGTGTGTGTGATAGTATGTAGGATGTAGGACGCTAGTATGGCTTTCCGGACACAGCCATGGTCTGTCTTTGTCTTGTGTTAGCCGGGTTTCCTGTTTTACTTTGGTACGTCTGTCTTGTTCCTCCCCATGTCCTGTCAAGTTTCCCTCCTGTTTGATTACTGCTCCCTCCCCTGATGTGTTACACCTGTCCCTCGTTGTGTCTAGTATATATACCCCTGGTCATTCCTTTGTTCCTTGTCTGTGCATTATGGTTTGTCGTGTCAGTGAGTCCGTGTTCTTTGTGTTCCCTGCGTAGACTTGTGTTTCCTTTTTTGAGCTTAATAAATTATTCTTTTGCTACGACGTCTTGCGTTTGGGTCTATCTATCTATCTATCTATCTATCCATCCATCCATCCATCTCTCCATCTGGATGGTTAGTTATCGTATAATGCAGTGGACACAGAGGTTAGTGAAGCAGTCAGAATGTGTCTGTGAGGTTTCCCTGCCTGTCTGTCTGCCTGTCTGTCTGTCTGCCTGCCTGTCTGTCTGTCTGTCTGTCTGTCTGTCTGTCTGTCTGTCTGTCTGTCTGTCTGTCTGTCTGTCTGTCTGTCTGTCTGCCTGTCTGCCTGTCTGCCTGCCTGGTTAGTGAAGCAGTCAGAATGTGGCTGTGAGGTTTCCCTGGTACATGATGGGACACATTAATTATTCAATCGACATGGTTCTGTGGTTGATTTAAAAAAACAACCTCTCTGCCCCACGGTCGCCACAAACTGTCCCACGAGAGAATACTGCTGTGTGTGTGTGTGTGTGTGTGTGTGTGTCTGTCTGTCTCTCTGTATGTCTGTGTGTCTGTCTGTCTGTATGTCTGTAGAGAGAATGCTGAGCAAAGGAGGGATGGAGAGGGATGGATGGATGGAGGGAGGGAGGGAGGGAGGGAC
>CM049395.1:39122500-39125000 GCA_026929865.2 Hyperoplus lanceolatus
CCAGCCCCTACCCCTTTACCACCAAGCACTGATCACTAAACCATAAACCCACAACCACCACACATCACCCATATCAACTCTCAGGCCTGAAGGCTGAAATAAATAAACAGAACCAGCAGATGTAGGCTACATGTAACGTCTTGCACACTATGAGTATTGCTGCAGTGTCCGAGTGCTTTACCTGAAAGTCTGGCACTGGAATGCTGTTGAAAGGGCGCACTATACGCACACGGCATTAACCTACGCTTAGCTAAATTACAAATTGCCTGGGACTTTTTGTTGCTATAGGTTTGACACTCTCATTTCAATGCAAAATGATCCACACAATACATGGTTAAAAAGGAAACCAAAGTAGTTTATTGAAACCATATGGGGGAGGGGTTACTCCGCGCTGTCTTTACTGGGCGTCTGCATCACCTGCAACGAAGGGAGATTGATTAGTGAAACCTTCGCACTCTTCCTTTTTGTTTGGTTCTGGAACTCCTGCCACTTCTTCCTCACAGCACGCCAGTCACGCAGGCCACATGGGCTGGAGGGGGACATCTTTTCGGCTATGGCCTGCCTAACACGGTTCTTCACTGTGATGTTCTTTTTGCCCCTTGTTCCCCCGAATAAAACTGCCCGGTGCTGCCAGACCTCGTCCACTAAGACGCCCATCTCCTCCGCGGTAAACGACGGTGCCCGCTTGTTTCTTTTGCTTCCGCTTTCTTCCACTCTCACATGTGTGTGCCTATCCACGGGGTATATATGCGCTAATGGGCTTGATTACTACTTGGATACACTTGTTGCCACCCCCCCCCCGCACCCACACACCCCCACACACACACTATACATGCGTAGCCTAATTCCACCTGTGTGGGGGTGACCACGGGGCGCTGTGTGTGACTTATGCGCTGATAAAGAGGTGGGTGATCGATTCGCCTGGCATCGATTTATTCAGTTTCAGCACGACCGCGGTGGACAGCTCCCACCAAAGTACTTCTTTCGCTTCGTCTTACGCGTTCTCCAAAGAAGGCACTTAAGATGGCATCTGGGAAACACCCGTATCTTAACGCTCCTTCTTTGGCGAACCCTTCTTTCGACCCTTCTTTGGCCCCAAAGAACGATCGAATCTGGGAAACGCGGCCAATGTATGTTCCTGCACACACACACAAGCACACACAGAGACACCCCCACATACACACACACACACACACACACACACACACACACACACACACACACACACACACACACACACACACACACAGAGACACCCCCACATACACTCACACACACACAGAGTGACACACAAAAGCACACACACACACACACACACACATACATATAGTGAGAGAGAGACACACGCACATACAGAGAGAGAGAGAGAGAGAGAGAGAGAGAGAACACACACACACTAACACACACACACACAACCAGAAACACAGATACAAACACACACACACACACACACACACACACACACACACAAACACACACATGCACACATGCAGAGAGAGAAACACACAAACACAAACAAACACACACACACACACACACATAGAGAGACACAGACACATACAGAGAGAGAAACACACACACACATAGATACACACTAACACACACACACACACACACAACCAGAAACACAGATACGAACACACACTCACACAAACACACACACACACACACACACACACACACACACACACACACACACACTCACACACACACACAGGAGAGGTACACACACACATTTATGCACCTACAGCTCTGGAAAAAATTAAGAGACCACTCCATATATTCAGTGTCTCTCGTTTGACTATTTAGAGCAGGGGTGTCCAAACTTTTTTCACTCAGGGCACACACACACACACACATACACACACGCACACACAAACACACACACGGGCTCACCTCTTGCAGAGATAGTTGTTTCATTATTCATTCCTCCAATTTAGCTAAAGTTTAAAACCTCTTTGAAGTTTGTGTCACAATTTTAATTTATTAACCTGTGTGAGTTAGGGGCCAGCGATGGACTGTGGGCACACACACACACACACACACACACACACACACACACGGGGCTAATTTCTTATGGCTTTGATCATAAACTCGTAAATTGCACCTTATTTTTTCTCTTATTTCTGGTTAATTAACCTCTCCGTGTGACCAAGCTAATCTGACTGGATTTAATTAAACTTGATCAAACGCAATGTTGTCACACATTTTTTTCACCAGTTTTATCAGTGTGCACACTGCAGACCAGGGGTGTCCAAACTTGTTTCGCTGAGGGCCACATACAGAACAATCTACGAAGGGCCGGGCCACTTAGCAAAGATAACACATTTATCAGGACATGTAGCTGCTCTGATGTTTAGTTTCATAGTGTCTTCGTAAATTGTAATCCTTCTTCACGGCAACACTTTCCTTGCACATTCAACAGATACACCCCCCCTCTTGTTTATATGCCAATGATACACCCAGTGTTTTCTGCTTTTGCGTCCAATGTCCAGTTTGG
>CM049395.1:39132500-39137500 GCA_026929865.2 Hyperoplus lanceolatus
AGTATGAGCCTGTCTGTAGCCGGGGTTTTCTGTAGGATGGCATCAAGAGCTCGGTAGAAATCCTCTTTGGTGTTGTGATCGGCATCAAGAGTTGGTGCATATGCACTGATGAGGGTGGCGAATCGTTCCTTTGCCAGGGGAATGCGCCACGTCATCAGTCTTTCATTGATGCCGATGGGGGATTCCGGAATGCGCTGCAGCAGTTTGGTCTTCACAGCAAAGCCAACTCCATGGTTGAGGCGAGTGCCTTCGGGGACCCCCCTCCAGAAGAAGGTGTACCCAGCACCAACCTCTGACAGGGAATCCTCTCCATGTAGTCTGGTCTCACTGAGAGCTGCAATATCGATCAAGAAAGCTTGCGCGTAGGTGAGGATTAAGGTGAGGGTGAGGGTGCACAGACCTCACTCCCACCATCTTCACTCCTACCAGATTGACCTCCAGTGGCATGAGAGAACCCATGATCACCTTCGTCTGGCAGGAGCTGCAGGGGGCTGTCGGTGGTCCGGTCAGTTGGACTCCGCCTGTGCCTGTCCCCAGGTGCAGGTTTGTCTTCGGGGTTTGCTCCCCTAGCCACTGTACCCTCCAGAGTTAACCCACGTGGCTGTGGGGTTGCCTTCTCCCGCCTTTCCAGCCGTTGTGGTGATTCTCACACCCACCATCTTCCGCCTGTTCTGCCGTTGGGGTCTTCACTATTTACCCATAGTTGGGTCTATTTGCCCATAGCTGGGCAGTGGTTGACGGGCAGCAGGGCATTTCCACTCACCGATGGGCCTGCATGCCGCGTCTCTGGGGCCTACTGCTGCTCCGAGATCCCGTACAACTTAGCCTGGAGCCGCAAGGGACCAGTTACCATGTGTGCCACGAGGAGGCGTGTACGAGATCTTGGCGGTGGAGAGGCTATGTACCGGCTGAGGAGACTCACGCACTCGGCTCCTCTTTTCGCCCCTGACGACCAGGGGCTATCCGGTGGCTGTAGCTGAAAGCAGGAAGTAGCAAGCAGAAGCAGCAGCATGCAGCATGCAGCATGCACTAACTACAAGCACTAACACTCCAACACTACTGCACTGACGCATCACACGCCCTGTGTGCTGACACACACACACACACACACATCGAACTAACACACACACACACACACACACACACACACACACAGAATTGAACTAATACGCACACACACACACTCAACACACTAACACGCACACAAACACACACACACACACACACACACACAGAATTGAACTAATACGCACACACACACACTCAACACACTAACACGCACACAAACACACACACACACACACATTGAACTTACAAACACATACCAAATGCACACATTTACACACCGAGCACACACAGACACACACACTCTGAACACACACACAAACACACACACACACAGAATCGAACTAACACGCACACACACCCCTACACACACACACACACACACACACCTGCCCACTGGTGTAATGCATGCTACCTAGGGGGTCATGGGAGATTATGAGTGGGATCGATCAATGTGATGGTTCACACACACATCATCGATGAGGGCCTCCTTGACTTCCTCTCTCCTGCCCACACACACCCACCCACACACACACACACACACACACACACACACACACACACACACACACACACACACACACACACAGGGGGACATCCTGTGTCTAATGAGGACCCACAAAACACCGTTGACTCTTTATCGACATTCTTGAGCTTAACAACCTACTTCATATATGGACCCGTTGGAAGACCATCAGCATGAAGGCTCCCCACACACACACACACACACACACACACACACACACACACACACACACACACACACACACACACACACACACACCTGCACCACCACCGGAAACTGGAGTTAAAGAGACAATTAGCAAAAACAACACGACAATGTCACAAACCTCCCTCCATCCCTCCCCCTCTCTCTCTCTCTCTCTCTCTCTCTCCTTCTCTCTCTCTCTCCCTCTCCCTCTCTGTCTCTCTCTCTTTCTCTCTCTCTCTTTCCCTCTTTCTCTCTATCTATCCCTCCCTCCATCCCTTCCCCCTCTCTCTCTCTCTCTCTCTCTCTCTCTCTCTCTCAAAGTCATCTGTTCCGTTCTACATCGTATTTCATTGTCTCACCGCAAAACCTTTAAACTAATAAAATTCATCCATCCGTGTTATTTACGACCTGTTCTCTTGGGAACTCACGTTTTGTTTACAAGGAAACTGCTCAGTCGTGGTGTGAGACGCTGTTTCTAAATCAAAATAAAACCAAAAGTGATATTGATAGAACCCTTTCAATTGCATATATTGAGGGTCCATGTCAGGCGCGGCTGGCCCATAGAGGGCGCTGGGGCGCCGCCCCCCCCTCCTCCAACCCAAAAAATAATAATAAATAAAATTATTTTTTTTTATTAATTTGAGGCAACTAAAGTATTTAATTTAACTTGAGAATGCACACTGAATTTATATTCTGGCGAAATTCAAGCTCTAAACTGACTAATTTGACTTCTACGGGCGCCAGTTCACGGCGCCCCACACCCTCGTTCACTCAGAGTGGCCCTATCAATTTCTATTGCCATTCAGTTTTAACGGAGGGTTTGGGGCGCTGGGCATTGGCGCCCAGTAACTGGTTACCTGGCAACAAAAACAACAACGTTCGGATCAATTACCGGTTGCTCGCGGAGTCGCGTGCAGTGTTGCCAACTTAGCGATTTTGTCGCTATATTTAGTGACTTTTATACCCCCCTAGCGACTTTTTTTTCAAAACAGCGACAAGCGACAAATCTAGCTTTTTTCTGGTGTTATTGGGGACTATTTCACCAAGGCAAGTATCACTTTTAACTGTTCTCAACGAGCAGCGGGAGACTCCCCGGCCCCTCCCCGTCACAGAGCACTGACAGAAGGCCCGGTCCTTGCGCACCAGTCCCTCCCAGCTGCGGTCAGAGCAGGAGACACACACCTCTCTGCTCGTGTTCCGTTAGCATCCCTATTAGCAGTTGTAGTAGCAGCTTTCCCCCCTCTTCTACAGTCTATGAGTAGTGCAACTCAAAATGTTATGCAGTGCTTTTTGAAACTTTGAGCATGTATGATTACTGCTAGACTTAACATCATCACGTTGTTTATGCGATTGTCACGTTCATAACACACTAGAACCTCATCTATTGCCTATGTTGGCATCATGCTTTTAGTGTGCATATTGTATATAATTCTCTGCAAACCTATGTTGGCATCATGCCTTTAGTGTGCATATTGTATATAATTCTCTGCAAACCTATGTTGGCATCATGCTTTTAGTGTGCATATTGTATATAATTCTCTGCAAACCTATGTTGGCATCATGCTTTTAGTGTGCATATTGTATATAATTCTCTGCAAACCTATGTTGGCATCATGCCTTTAGTGTGCATATTGTAAATAATTCTCTGCAAACCTATGTTGGCATCATGCTTTTAGTGTGCATATTGTATATAATTCTCTGCAAACCTATGTTGGCATCATGCCTTTAGTGTGCATATTGTATATATATATATATATATAGTTCTCTGCAAACCAATTGTGGTGTGACGCACACAAGACATATGGTCACAATTTGTGTGTATGTATTAATTTTATCAGTGATCATAATCACTTGTTTCCCAGCACTTGCTGATGATTTACATTTCAACTTTTATTATCTCTTATTCAGTCTTTGAAGGCTTGTACTTCTGGGTGTGATACCGATTAACGCCAGAGACAGAGAGAATGTTAACGTGAATGTATAATTCTCAATTGTTATTGATGTATTTGCACTTTTAATCTTGCTGAATTCTACAAGGCAAATAAATAAAGTTAAAACCTAGTTCCCCTGCCCCATTTGTCTTTGTAAGGAAATGTTCTATTTTGTCTTTATTATTTCGTCAGAATGCACCAGAATGCTTCATTTGTGTGTGAAAATCACAAAAAAAATCTTCTGGGGGAGGATCCCCCCAGACCCCTCTACATGGGTTTGGTTTATAAAATTTCAGCCCCACCTAAAAGAAAATTCACCAGCCGCCACTGGTCCATATACAGGAATTTCATATCCAATCAATTCAGTGGGCAGTTTTTTTGGATTTTATACCTTCTGCTGTACGTCCAGGTTTTTTTTCTTAGCAGTAGAATCAAAAACTGAAACATTTCTTGGGCTCTTCTTGGGATTTTTCCGAGCTCCTGCACCAGTGTCGACACCAGTTTGTAAACGCTGCCATACTGAGAAATACAGAGAGAGTTTTGTGGAGCTCGTTAGGTGATGGCTTGAATGTAACCGACATTCATTTATATGAAAAATGTAACACAACATAGCTTTAAGAATAGACATACAGGTGAAACTCATATTGTTAGAATATCATGGAAAATGAATTGGAATTAAGGCAAGAATTCATGTAACCCACTTTTTTATTGATTTCGTGTAATATTCAAATTTTCTGAGATTTTGGATTTGGGGTTTTCATAAGCTGTAAGCCATAATAACCAAAATTATAACAAATAAAGGCCTTTCACCATTTAAACCTGCAGTGTGTAGAATTTTGGGTTTTATTTCCTAGCAGATTTTGTAGAAAGTAATTATAATATCCATAAGTACATTTAATTTAGTGCAAAATAGCTGAAAAACATTTTTGAATAATTATTTTTCCCCTTAGAAAGGGTCTCATATATGTCCATATTTCTGCATATTTTGGACCAAGGCCTAGTGCAGCCATTTTGAAAGTGTCATAGTTGGAATGTCATCAGGTGCATTGTTTAACATTTAGAATTGTTCTTGTCCTTGAAGGCCACTGTAGCTTCTGTTATTATTCGAAAGGGTTGGGGTTACCCAGGGAGCGTTGCATTCTAGAACTTTGTAGAACTTTCTTGATGATGTCATATTACACACTGCCCCTTTAAGTTGAATTACTGAAATAAATGTTCTAATTTTTCGAGTTTCACCTATAAAGTAGATGCTAGAAAGTTTGCTATGTTACAGGATCAAGATCATGTCCTTT
>CM049395.1:39142500-39147500 GCA_026929865.2 Hyperoplus lanceolatus
CTGAAATCTCATAACGGATTTTCTCCATGTATGAAGTACTAGAGAACTTTCTGAGCAGACATATTGACTAACATTTGCGCCCGTGTCCAATCTCCGTAACGTTGCCATGACCCAAGCTGACACATAATGAACCAGTAACCAATGAACTACACTCCAACTTTTAAGACAAAACAATTAAATATAGAAGCTATGAAAAATGCATTTGCCTGTGGACGTTTAAGTGAGAGCGACATCTTAGCCAGATAACTTTTAATGTGTGTGTGTGTGTGTGTGTGTGTGTGTGTGTGTGTGTGTGTGTGTGTGTGTGTGTGTGTGTGTGTCTGTCTGTCTGTCTGTCTGTCTGTCTGTCTGTCTGTCTGTCTGTCTGTTGTTGTTGTGTGTGTGTGTGTGTGTGTGTGTGTGTGTGTGTGTGTCTCTGTCTGTCTGTCTGTCTGTCTGTCTGTCTGTCTGTCTGTATGTCTGTCTGTCTGTCTGTTGTTGTGTGTGTGTGTGTGTGTGTGTGTGTGTGTGTGTGTGTGTGTGTGTGTGTGTGTGTGTGTGTGTGTGTGCGCGCGTCTGTCTGTCTGTCCGTGTGCTTCTGCGTGCGCCTGTGCGTGCTTGTGTGTGTGTGTGTGTTCGGTTTGTATAAAATTGTTGGTGCCAGACAGCATCCATTGCGCCATCTTAAAAAAAATCCTTATTGAATTTCCGTGCACTAAAGTGTCTAGTTCTCTAAAAGAAATAAAAATCATATTTAGCCACTGTAGTAATGTCTTTATTCAAATCAAAATCAAATCAGTTTTATTTGTCCAAAATCACAAATACATTTGCCTCAGTGGGCTTTACATTTCATACAATATGATACAATATGACACCCTGCCCTTACACCCTTAGCATGGCTGAGAAAAAACTCCCAGTAAAAACCCTTTACCGGGATTAAAAAAAAATGTAAGAAATCTCAGGGAGAGTGGACAGAGTAAGGGATCCCTCTCCCAGGACGGACATACTGCAATAGATGTCATAAGTAGAGAAACATCACAAAGGAATTTGATCATTGACCAGGTGATTACATGGTAATACTAAAGTAAAGTGTGAATAGTGTGGATGCAGGAAGACTTCAGATGCTGCTGGAGGATCCACACCGTGTCGTTATTGTTAACATTTGTCGAGCATTCATTCACATTTAGGACACTGAGACAATGCTGTTTCCTAGAGTGAGTTACAAGGACTACAATTAAGAGGTAGTGGGCTCTAAATCTAGTTTGTGTAAAGCATTCTGTCTGTATCTCTTGCATCTACGCAGCACTCACACACACAAGCACTTTAATCAACCAGCTATGATACAGATGGGCCACAACACACACACACACACACACACAAGGACACACGCACACACACACACACACACAGAAGGAAGACACAGGCACACAGAAAACACACACACACACAAACAAACACATACACACACACAGACACGGTTATACTGCTATACTTGTGAGGACCTTCATTGACATAATGCATTCCCTAGCCCCTTACCCTAACCCTAACCATCCAAACTAAATGCCTAACCCCAACCCTTACACTAACCCTAACATAAACCTAATTCATACCTGAACCTTCAAACCTAGTGTTAACCCTCAAACAGCCCTTTAAAGGCCTGTCCCAAAGGGAGAACCGGACAAAATGTCCTCACTCTTAAGGTCTAAAACTCAAATTGGCTCTCACAAAAAAGTTAAAAGTACACACACACACACACACACACACACACACACACACACACACACACACACACACACACACACACACACACAAATGCTACAAGTTTCTTTTTCATTCTTGTTGTATTCTTACCTTGCCTTTGCTCACTCGCATACTCAATCTCAGTCTCTTTTTCACACACACACACACACACACACACACACACACACACACACACACACACACACACACACACACACACACACACACACACAGACCTCCTTCTTTGTGCAGACGCAGGCACAAACACTCTCTCTCTCTTCTGATATTATTGGACGTTACTTTAGAAAGCTTTCGATGATTCATGCATTTTTATTTGAGAAACCGTAAAACAATAAAGTGTGATTGCCGTGTTCCGCTGTAGCCATAGTTACGGGACAAGACTGAGCCCAATAAATGACATCGCTGATTTCTGCTCACACACACACATTAAAATACACACACACACACACACACACACACGTTAAAATACACACACACACATATATACACACACACACACACACACACACACACACACACACACACACACACACACACATTAAAATACACACACACACTCACAAAAACACACACTCACACACTCACACACACACACACACACACACACACACACACTGATTTCTGCTCACACATACATTACTTATTTGCCGTGTAAAAATTATCCATATTCATTTGTACACACACACACACACACACACACACACACACACACACACACACACACAGCCACACACTGTTAAAAAGGGCTTTTAATAAAACAATAAAACACTGACAGATGCATTACATTAATGGGGACATGGTTGGACACACACATTAGTGGGATTTCTAGGGTTTCGAAATATGCTCAAAAATCTGAACACAGACAGGACACACCTCTATATTGAAATGTATATATTGTTTTTAAGATGGAGCAAATAAATGAGTATGGATAATTTTACACGGTAAATAAGTAATGTATGTGTGAGCAGAAATCAGTGTGTGTGTGTGTGTGTGTGTGTGTGTGTGTATATGTGTATGAGTGTGTGTTTTTGTGAGTGTGTGTGTGTGTCTGTGTGTATTTTAATGTGTATGTGTGTGTGTGTGTGTGTGTGTGTGTGTGTGTGTGTGTGTGTGTGTGTGTGTGTGTGTGTGTGTGTGTGTGTGTGTGTGTGTGTGTGTGTGAGAGAGAGAGAGAAATCAGCGACCATAAGGTGATAGTCAAAATACAATAGGAACGGTAAGAAACATACAGCTCTGGAAAACATTTAGAGACCAGTCTGGATTTTTCTTCAATCTTCATCTCTACATTACTTCATGGAAATGCTCTTGATGACAATATTTTTATCGTGAATTTGGTAGAAATGTTGTCAGTAGTTTATATTATAAAACCAAAATGTTCACTCTACTCAAACATATGCCTCTAAAGAGTCAAACGAGAGACACTGAACATTTGGAGTGGTCTCTTCAGTTTTTCCAGAGCTGTAGAGTAGAATACGATAAACAATGATGAACATTAGATAAGTAATGGTTTACAAACCTATTGGAGTTCGTGGGGCATTTATGTATTTTCAGCATACTACAATTGACGTGCATGTATTGGGACATCCTAAATCTTTTTCAGGCATACTAAATAGTAGGGAAGTATGGGGATTGGAGCGCAGGGTTAGTTCTTTCTTCTCGCGGAGTATGTGGCAGGCTTCAGATCTTAAATGATACCCGAATTGGGGCGCTCCGGTGGTGTAGTGGATAGAGCGCGTGCCGTGTTGGCTCCGGCCTTCGTTGCAGTGGTCGCGGGTTCAAATCCGACCCGTGGACCTTCACTGCAGGTCATCCCCCCCTCTCTCCCTCTCTCTCTCTCTCTCTCTCTGTCTGTCTCCCCATTTCAACTCTGTACTGTCTAATAAAGCTTGAAAATGCCAAAAAAATATCTTTAAAAAAATATATATATACCAGGATCTAGACATGCACATGTAGATCCTTCAGAGGAGCATTACCACAAGTCCTTAAGGCTAATGGTCTTGAGTGTTCTTCTCTTTCCCCACTCCACACACACTCACACACTCTCAAACACACACACACACTCAAACACACACACACACACACTCTCAAACAGACACACACACACACACACACACACTCAAACAGACACACACACACACACACACACTCACACACTCTCAAACAGACACACACACACACACTCACACACACTCCATATGCACACAAAAAACACAAACACACACACTCACACACTCAAGGATGGGAGGATGGGGAAATGCTTCAGCTCCTTCCATCAGAGAGAGAGAGAGAGAGAGAGAGAGAGAGAGAGAGAGAGAGAGCAGCTCTGAAGATTGGTCTGAGAGGCATACACACACACACATACACACACACACACACACACACACACACACACACACACTTCTGAGACGCATATAGGCTGCTGTCACTGCTATCAGCAAGTCTTGGGAGGTTTCACAGATGATTTTTTTTAGCCTTTATTCATACAGGTAAATCCCATGGAGACCGAAGACTCTTTCAAGGGAGACCTGTTCCCATTTACACGTTAACATTCATACACCGATAGCAGGCAAACTATTAGTCTCGCAAAGCCAGACCAAACTACAGCAAGTAGTATGGTCTGGAAGCACTCCGTTTAGAGCCGTCTATTCGGGGGGAAACTGGGCTGGCCTGTTTTTATTTATTTAAACCAATCACAATCATCTACGGCGGGGCTAACCCCGGGAAGCAGCCAATGGAGGCGTAGCGTTGTTTGCCGACGCCAGCGCTTAATAGACGCTGGCGGGAGTGGTCAAGCCAGACTAGCTAACTATCGACATTCATTAATTCTGAGAAAAGGCAGAAAGAGTGTTTTATGGTCTCACTGTCTAACCCTATATTTTACTAGTGTGACATCACATGGGGAAAATGTAGGGTTAGGATTAACAGGACAGCTGGGCCAAGGGAAGACTGAGGGAAGAAAAACCTCATTCATTATATTATAATAATGATTTTATAATGATAGAACGCCGGTTCCGGCCACAAAACAAGCATATTTTTTTTTAAAAGTGCAGCTGTCGTGCTACTACATTTGGAACAGTTTCCCCTTGTGTGTGTGTGTGTGTGTGTGTGTGTGTGTGTGTGTGTGTGTGTGTGTGTGTGTGTGTGTGTGTGTGTGTGTGTGTGTGTGTGTGTGTGTGTGTTTTCTCCAGTTGTGACTTCCCTCCTCCATCACACATTATTCACAGGCAGGTGGAGTCTGTCAGCAGCACCTCAAGGTGTTT
>CM049395.1:39182500-39185000 GCA_026929865.2 Hyperoplus lanceolatus
GGTATGGGATGGAGTACTTGGCAAACATGGTATTGGTCAGATTAATGCAAATGGCATGAGACTACTCACTCTGTGCTCTGAGCACAACTTAACAATAACAAACACACTTTTCCAACAGAAGAATAAATACAAAACCTCTTGGATGCACCCCGCTCAAAACACTGGCACC
The DNA here is from genome assembly GCA_026929865.2 of Hyperoplus lanceolatus. Taxonomy (NCBI): domain Eukaryota; kingdom Metazoa; phylum Chordata; class Actinopteri; order Uranoscopiformes; family Ammodytidae; genus Hyperoplus; species Hyperoplus lanceolatus. Next base: position 39,182,670 of record CM049395.1, read on the forward strand.
TGATTGACTATGTAATTGTTAGACGATGTGACATCAGTGATGTAATCATCACCCGTGCCATGAGGGGTGCGGACTGCTGGACAGATCATCGTATGATTGTGGCTAAGATACGCATGACAGTTTGCCCTCCCATGCGGCGAAAGGAAGTAACAGGAGGCAGCTGAATTGCACCCGCCTTCAGAACGAACATGTCAGAAATGATTTCCGTAGCTCTGTTGCTGGGAAACTGAAGGACATGGAGTTGTCAGTAAAGTCAGAAACTTTGGAGCAGAAGTGGACCTCCATTAGCTCTGCTCTCTATGACGCAGCAGCCCAAACAGTCGGCTTTAAGAGTAAGAATCACCAAGATTGGTTTGATGAAAACTCTGACAGCATCCATGACATGCTTGAGAATATGCATAGATTGCATCGTAAAGCCCTCAGAAATCCATCCTGCAGTATTGCAAGGGAGCAATGGAAGAAAGCAAGGCAGGAAGTTCAGAGGACCACTCGGATCGCAAAGAACGAGTGGTGGGTGAAAAAGGCTGAAGAAATTCAGTATTATGCCAATATAAATGACATGCATAATTTTTACAATGCTTTAAAAACTATATATGGCCCAACAAATCGCTCTGTTACTCCTTTGAAGTCAGCAGACGGTCTGACACTTTTGAAAGATCAAAATGACATTCTGTTGAGGTGGGCCGATCATTTTGATTTCCTCCTTAATCAGGAGGCTGATGTGGACCTCACTGTTTTAGAAGAATTGCCTGATCGCCCCCAAATTGACACTCTTAATCAGCCACCAAGCTTTTCGGAGGTTCAGTCAGCTATCTGTTCCCTCAGGAACAACAAGTCTCCTGGAAATGACAAGATCCCAGCTGAGCTGCTTAAGCAGGGAGGATTCCAATGTACGAAAACTCTTTATCAGTATATCACTGAAGTCTGGACTGAAGAGAAAATTCCTCAACAATGGAAAGATGCCAACATTGTCACAATTTATAAGAACAAGGGTGATAAGGCTATCTGTGGCAATAGTAGGGGTATTTCACTACTGGCTGTGGCTGGTAAGGTCCTGGCTAAGGTGATGTTGAACAGATTGGTCAGTAACATCACAGAGTCAATGCTGCCTGAATCACAATGTGGCTTCAGAAAAAGCAGAATGCGGTCGACATGATCTTTACAGCACGTCAACTTCAGGAGAAATGCCGGGGAACAACATCAGGATGTTTTTATAGCTTTTGTCGACCTCTCCAAAGCATTTGACTCTGTTCAGAGAGAACTTCTGTGGGACATCCTCCTAAAGTTTGGCTGTCCCAAAAAATTTGTTAACATCCTCCGTCAGTTCCATGATGATATGACTGCTAGAGTGACCATGGGAGGAAAAGAGTCCGCTCCTTTCCCTGTTCGTACAGGCGTCAAGCAGGGCTGTGTGCTGGCACCTGTGCTCTTTAACATATTCCTTCTCTGTGTTACTCAGCTTCTCCATAAGGAAATTGAGAATAGCAGTGGTGTGCATGTAGACTTCAGACTGGATGGAAACCTTTTTAATATCAGGAGATTCCAAGCTACCACCAAACTGCTTGATGAAAGGATCCTTGAACTACAATATGCAGATGATTGCGCTCTTATTGCTAACTCTCCAGAAGAGCTCCAGTCTGTCCTTAATGCTGCAGCCAGAGCATACAGCAGGATGGGTTTAACCATCAACACCACCAAAACAGAGGTTATTTGTCAATGGAGTGCCAGCCCCCCTTCCACTGTGCCTGTCTTTACTGTTGCTGATGAACAGCTATCAGTGGTACCGTCATTTAAATACCTGGGGAGTATGCTCTCCGATGACTGCAGCATTGATGAAGAGGTCCAAAACCGCATCAGGCAAGCGTCTGCTGCCTTTGGTAGACTGCGACACCGGGTCTTTCAAAACAAGGACTTAAACCTCCACACCAAGGTGTCTGTGTACCATGCTGTCTGTATCAGCACTCTGCTGTACGGCTGTGGGGCTTGGATCACTTACAGCCGCCACCTCAGGTCCCTGGAGAACTTTCACATGCGCTGTCTGCAGCGTATCCTTGGCATCACTTGGCATGATCATATTCCTCATTCTGAAATCTTCGCGAAGACCAACTGTAGAAGTATTGAGGCTCTGGTCACCCAGCACCAGCTGAGATGGCTTGGACATGTGGTAAGAATGCCCCAGGACCGACTGCCCCGCAGAGTGTTGTACGGCCAGTTAAGTCATGGCCAACGCTCGGCTGGGGGGCAGAAGAAGCGCTACAAGGACCAGATGAAGACCACATTGAAGAAATGTAACATCAGCCCTGAGGACCTGGAAGTTACTGCTGCTGACCG
>CM049395.1:39195000-39197500 GCA_026929865.2 Hyperoplus lanceolatus
GCCTGCAGTGTGTAGAATTTTGGGTTTTATTTCCTAGCAGATTTTGTAGAAAGTAATTATAATATCCATAAGTACATTTAATTTAGTGCATAATAGCTGAAAAACATTTTTTAATAATTATTTTTCCCCTTAGAAAGGGCCTCATAAATGTCCATATTTCTGCATATTTTGGACCAAGGCCTAGTGCCGCCATCTTTTCATTTTCAGAAGGTCTGCAGTTTTATTCAAACGTTCACTCATGGAGCGGGTGTCTGTTAAAGTTTAAAACTATTGGATCTGCCCAGTGCCACTCTGGATTAGCCAACCAATCGCATAACGTTTGGTCGTCACGTGTGTCATGAGCCGGCAACTGAAACTGGAGCGCGACTTCGACGTCATCGTTCTCAGCCACTCGCTCTGTTCGCTGATTGGACCGGCTGTCGAATCTCCAGCAAAACTGGGAAATGGGCTGTACACCCAGACTGACTACTGAAGGGAAAATAAAATTTGGCCGGAAGTAGGCGGGCGGGCGGAGCCAGGCTAAGTGCCGCCATCTTGAAAGTGTCATAGTTGGAATGTCATCAGGTGCATTGTTTAAAATTTAGAATTGTTCTTGTCCTTGAAGGCCACTGTAGCTTCTGTTATTATTCTAAAGGGTTGGGGTTACCCAGGGAGCGTTGCATTCTAGAACTTTGTAGAACTTTCTTGATGATGTCATATTACACACTGCACCTTTTAAAATGAGACACGACAAAATTAACATTTCAAAACATTCACTTTTACGTGGCGTTTATTCACGTCGCGCCCGGTGTGCCAAGGCCTTTAAGGTGTAAAACTCAAATTGGTTCTCACAAAAATAGTAAATAGCACACACACACACACACACACACACACACACACACACACACACACACACACACACACACACACACACACACACACACACACACACACACACACACACGCACACACACACACACACACACACACACACAGTACAGGGATAATGTAAATGTAGGATTTTATGAGATTGTCGATTACATTTCAAGTAAACACACACACATACATACAGTACACACACACACGCACACACACACACACACACACACACGCACACACACACGAAAACACACACACACACACACACACACACACACACACACACACACACACACATAACCTCCAAGATCCCCTCCCCATCCTTTTACTTGTAACTCATTTTCTGCTGGTCTGATAGTTTATGAGTGTGGAGAGGCTATAGCCATTCATTTCTCCCTAACAGGGCGTCTAATGGAGAGGTCTATGCTAGGAAACCTGAGATCGCTACTGAGTAATGTGTGTGTGTGTGTGTGTGTGTGTGTGTGTGTGTGTGTGTGTGTGTGTGTGTGTGTGTGTGTGTGTGTGTGTGTGTGTGTGTGTGTGTGTGTGTGTGTGTGTGTGTGTGTGTGTGTGTGTGTGTGTGTCTCTGACCCTCTTTACTGCTAATAACATCTGATCAGATCTAGGATGGCTGCGCCTCCTGGATTCCCCGCTACAGCCCAACGGCCTTTTGTAACACGTTCAAATCAACCATGTGTGTGTGTGTGTGTGTGTGTGTGTGTGTGTGTGTGTGTGTGTGTGTGTGTGTGTGTGTGTGTGTGTGTGTGTGTGTGTGTGTGTGTGTGTGTGTGTGTGTGTGTGTGTGTGTGTGTGTGTGTGTGTGTGTGTGTGTGTGTGTGTGTGTGTCTAGTGGAGGTTTATACACAGGGCCATATCCTATTGTCCATCGCATTGCACTTTGCCCATTTCAATTTATCTACTTTTTACGTCCTATTCTACTTTATACTGTTTCATATTGTACAAAAAATTCACTATTTAGTATTTTAGGGGCGACTGTGGCTCAGTTGGTAGAGCGGGTCGGCCGATGATCAAAGGGTTGGAGGTTCGATCCCCGCCCTGCCACCTGTGTCATAGTTGTTGTGTCCTTGGGCAAGACACTTCACCCACCTTGCCTCGTGTGAATGTCGATAGTTGGCCTGCTATCGGTGTATGAATGTGTGTGTGAATGGTAACGTGTAAATGGGAACAGGTCTCCCTTGAGAAAGAGTCTTCGGTCTCAATGGGATTTACCTGTATAAATAAAGGTTAAAAAAAAAAAAAAAAACTACTTAGTGTTTAGAATGGATCTAATGTAAATATATTTTTTATCGTTCCTATTGCACAGTGGGTCAGAAATAAACGCCATTTTTGTTTCGATTCGATGTGTGCATAAAAAATGACAGGTTAAATGACAGGTTAAAAGGGAAACAGGGGGGGCGCCTACTAATGGTAGGGCGTCCCCCCCCCCCATGGGCCTCGGCCAGCAGCGGACCCGGGTTCGATTCCAGCCCGCGGTCGTTCTCTGCATGTCACTCCCCTCTCTGCCCCATTTCAACTCTGTCTCTACACTATCAATAAAGCATAAAAATGACAAAAAAATATCTTAAAAAAAAAAAAAGGCAAACAGAAAAGTCTTCAGATTTGATTTAGATGAGCTGAGAGT
>CM049395.1:39207500-39212500 GCA_026929865.2 Hyperoplus lanceolatus
GTATTCAATTAGCTTTATTTTTTTATTTTTCACGTGTGTAAGTCTGTGTGCTTTTCTAATTTTAGTTGTGTTTTGTATTTTAAATAGATGTGTTTTCCCAATGATTGCATGAGATTTCATTTTCGAACAATGTGTCTTATGTAAAACACAGTGTGTAGTGTTTTGCAAGAAGTGTGTTGGAGAATTTCAAACACAGTGCAAAGCACTTATTGTGTTTGTAGGGTTGGTGCTTGTGTTTAGGGCATGGTCACAAAAGTTAGAGGTTGTGATGCTTTGGGCATAGCAACCACGTATAGTGTTTAATCATTAGGCAAAAACTGTAAAAAGACAGTTTTCTCTGTGAGTATAGGATCTCTGCATAATAAAAGCATTATTCAATCATTGTTTGGGGCGACTGTGGCTCAGTTGGTAGAGTGGGTCGGCCGATGATCAAAGGGTTGGAGGTTCGATCCCCGCCCTGCCACCTGTGTCATAGTTGTTGTGTCCTTGGGCAAGACACTTCGCCCACCTTGTCTCGTGTGAATGTCGATAGTTCGCCTCCTGCTATCGCTGTATGAATGTGTGTGTGGATGGTAATGTGGGAAAGGAAAACAGGTCCCCCTTGTAAAAGAGTCTTCGGACTCAATGGGATTTACCTGTATAAATAAAGGTTAAAAAAAAAATCCTTCAATCAATTTTTAAAGCATATTTTTTAATCAATTCTCATATATCTATTACTAGGGGGGTGAATTTGTTTGGCCCACGCTAGTTTTTATTCTTTTGGAGGTTAAAATGTATTGGCGCGATCTCTTGAGTGACAGCTCTCCGGCCGTTGTCCCTCACTTTGCCTCGGAGGTATACGTCAGCTATCTCCCTCCCCCCCGACGTGACGTCGATTCCCCTTTTCGGCAAGAGGAGTGAGGCGGAGTAAAAATCTCACAAGATGGCGACGCGCACAAAGCAGGATTATTGGATGCCGTGTGAATAACTGAGTTCAGCCCGGATGCTACATCATATTATTTATATCTATGGGATTGACACCAGATTTTATTGACAAAAAATATTTTAACAACAAGCATTCTCAGCATTCATGTATTTATAGTGTCTTTCAGTGAGCCATAAATGTGCAAAATAAAATCCCCCTTTCAATCAATTCTCATATTCCTATCAACCCCCTCCCACCCCCACCCCATGCAGTGTGTGTACCTGCCCGACCCCTTAACCCCCCCCCCCAGGCCAAAGAGGTTGCGACCCCTCGACCTTTGACCTCTCTCAGCTGGTCACACTAACCCTGAGACAGATGGATAACACTCTCTAGGCTTTATCTGCTGCTGACCACACACACACACACACACACACACACACACACAGAGACACACACACACACACACACACACACAGAGACACAGAGAGAGAGAGAGAGAGAGACACACACACACAGAGAGAGAGAGAGAGAGAGACACACACACACTCAAACACACAGAGAGAGAGAGAGAGAGAGAGAGAGACACACACACACACTCACACACACACACACACAGAGAGACACACACACGCACACACACACACACACACACACACACACACAGAGAGAGAGACACACACACAAGCACTCACACACACAGCTAGTTATTGAAGATGCTCCTGACCAAAACACTGCAAGCTTTCACCTCTACATGTCCCTTATTACAGCTCTGGAAAAAAATGAAGAGACCGCTCCAAATGTTCAGTGTCTCTCGTTTGACTATCTATAGGCATATGTTTGAGTAGAATGAACATTTTGGTTTTATAATATAAACTACTGACAACATTTCTACCAAATTCCCACCAAAAAATATTGTCATTAAAGAGCATTTTCCATTAAGTAATGTAGAGATGAAGATTGAAGAAAAATCCAGACTGGTCTCTTAATATTTTCGCCACAGCTGTGTGTGTGTCTGACATATTTCACTGCATTCGCTCTACCCATATGCCGAGGCTTATCTTCAGCGCCACGGCTCCGGGCTAGATGTATTGATTTGAGTAACATTATCACAATATGACTAATACACACACACACACACACACATGCACACACACAAACACACACACACATACACACACATACACACAGAAGCTATAAAAATGTGGGGTACCAAATCATATACATACATATACTTGGCACTTCCACTTCCGCTGTATACTGTGTTATGCGTGTTCAATGTCTCGTTTCAGTATGCTGTTTAACGGTGCAGTGTGTAATATGACATCATCAAGAAAGTTCTAGAAGGCAACGCTCCCTAGGTAACCCCACCCCTTTAGAATAATAACAGAAGCTACAGTGGCCTTCAAGGACAAGAACAATTCTAAATTTTAAACAATTCACCTGATGACATTCCAACTATGACACTTTCAAGATGGCGGCACTAGGCCTTGGTCCAAAATATGCAGAAATATGGACATATATCAGACCCTTTCTAAGGGAAAAAATAATAATAAAAAAAAAAAAATCAGCTATTATGCACTAAATTAAATGTACTTATGGATATTATAATTACTTTCTACAAAATCTGCTAGGAAATAAAACCAAAATTCTACACACTGCAGCTTTAAAGTCTGTATGCAATGTGTGTGTATGTGTTTGTATGTGTGTAATATGCAATGTGTCTTGTGCACCAACCATGAACGCAATTTTGGTGCACCCTGAACAATACAATGACAATTGTATGACAGTTGTTGTGTCCTTGCGCAAGACACTTCACCCACCTTGCCTCGTGTGAATGTCGATAGTTAGCCTGCTGCTATCGGTGTATGAATGTGTGTGTGAATGGTAATGTGGGAAAAGGAAAACAGGTCTCCCTTGCAAAAGAGTCTTCGGACTCAATGGGATTTACCTGTATAAATAAAGGTTAAAAAAAACTATTTTATGTATATATGACATGCTATTTTATTCTATTCTGTTCATATGATGCCTGCTGTTTCACGATAGTCATGCATTTGGGGACTCATTTCATCTATGACAGTCACTGCTTGTTTGTGTATGTCTCAGTGTATGCACCTCATTCACCAAGACACAGTCCTTGTTGGTGTGAAACCCTTCTTGGCAATACATCTCTTCTGATTCTGATATAGATTTCATTTTGGTGCACAATGTTGAAATAATAAGTTTTTTTCAATGTGATTTTCTTTGTCTTCAGTGGTCTGTGTCCATGTGTATTTTTATTTTTTAACCTTTATTTCTACAGGTAAATCCCATTGACACCAAAGACTCTTTTACAAGGGAGACCTGTTTTCCTTTCCCACGTTGCCATTCACACACACATTCATACACCGATAGCAGCAGGCTAACTATCGACATTCACTCGAGGCAAGGTGGGTGAAGTGTCTTGCCCAAGGACACAACAACTATGACACAGGTGGCATGGCGGGGATCGAACCTCCAACCCTTTGATCATTGGCCGACCCGCTCTACCAACTGAGCCACAGTGTCTGTATTCTACTTTATCCGTTGCTCTCCTATGCATATGTGTCATGTCTTTACATGCCACTAACATGCAATGGACAGCTGTTAAGGTCTGCAATAGTGGTGTGAGTCACAATATTCACACATCTGGTGACACTTTTCAAAAGCAATTGTCTTGTGTCTGCAGAATATAGATTTATTTGAAGCAAAATGTTGAATAATTTTTTTTTTCCTAATGTGACTGCAGTAGTCTGTGTCTGTGTGTTAACATCTGTTTGTAAAAGGCTTATGTTCATGCATCACACACACACACACACACCCACGTACACACACACACACACACACACACACACACACACACATACAAACACACACACACACACACACACACACACACACACACACACACACACACACACACACACATACAAACACACACACACACACACACACACACACACACACACACACACACACACACACACACACACACACACACACACACACACACACACACACACACAATTTACATTAAGGTCTGATATATTGAATCTGCTACATGTTTATGCACGTCACGTTGTGTATGCGTCTATATACGTTGTGATCGGAAGGCTCTCCTCTGTTTTCATTTGGCAACAACATGCCAGGGACAGCTGTCATGTTCATTCATATCGTTTTAATTGTCTGTGCTTATGTGCTCTTGTTTTGTTCTTATGAGTTGGAGTGGATGCTATCTGTCTGTCTCTCTGTCTGTCTGTCTGTCTGTCTGTCTGTCTGTCTGTCTGTCTGTCTGTCTGTCTATCTATCTATCTATCTATCTATCTATCTATCTATCTATCTATCTATCTATCTATGGCTAAACCTGGCACATGTATACTGTATAGAATATAGATCATACAGTATACAATTAGGTGCTAATGGTAATAAGTGTGGGTTGTCCCTTATAAATATAGATATCTATGACTGTCTGTGTTTTGGTTTAATTGTACTTTCAAACATCAGACAGTGTATGATCGCCTTCATACCCTGTGGTCGTGTGTGTGTGTGTGTGTGTGTGTGTGTGTGTGTGTGTGTGTGTGTGTGTGTGTGTGTGTGTGCTACATTTAATTTACCATACAAAACAATATTGTAGATTCATCTAAACATTAATAGTGCATAATTTTTTTTCTTATATCACTCAATATGTGAGTGTGTGTGTGTGTGTGTGTGTGTGTGTGTGTGTGTGTGTGTGTGTGTGTGTGTGTGTGTGTGTGTGTGTGTGTGTGTGTGTGTGTGTGTGTGTGTGTGTGTGTGTGTGTGTGTGTGTATTCTTATTGTGTGTTAATGTATGGGGGTCATTATAAACATTTATGCAGCCTAAAGAAGCCTCTCTCTCTCTCTCTCTCTGCCAAAGGGGGCTGACGCTATCTGGCGTAATGGATCGAACCTTTCGATTGATACTGAGAACAATTTGCATACTGATTCTCTTTCAGCGCGCCACAGAATCCATAAGAACACACACACTAGACTACACCGGCTATTCAAATACCGCCTGCATTCAGAATAGCACGGATAGCAGAACTACGGCTAGGGAGAAAGG
>CM049395.1:39222500-39225000 GCA_026929865.2 Hyperoplus lanceolatus
ATTTAGCTTTTCTTGTGACGTGAGGACTTCCGCTTTTTTCCGGACATAAGGTAACGTTATAGATGGTTCGCCCGGATCATGAACGCACAGCTGTCGATGGAGAATATTGTCGACTTGCACCATGGGGTCGGGGTGAGCCATGATTCTGTATCCGCTCACGGGGACCTTTTGAGCGGCCACAGTCCACACTCCCGCCCGCCTACCAGGGGACTCAGCCAGCACCACCAGCATTCACATTCGCACCACCGCTCTGCTGCTGCTGCTGCTATGGGCATGGCGACTCTCCTGGACACCGGAGATTATCACCCAACTCACCCGGGACACCATCACCTTCACCCGACGAGCATCAGCATGTGTGAGGTCCCCCCACCTGGCATGAGCGCCAGCAGCACTTACACCACTCTTACCCCATTGCAACCTCTACCGCCTATCTCCACGGTATCCGACAAGTTCCACCATCATTCGCATTCGCATCATCACCCACACCATCATCAATTACACCACCAAAGACTCCCCGGTAACGTTACGGGGAGTTTCACGTTAATGCGAGAGGACCGTAGTCTCGCGCCCATGAATAGCCTGTACCATCCGTACCATCACAAGGATCCATGCATGGGCCAGAGCTTGTCCCCTCTGTCCGGCTCCGGTCTGGCGAGCATCCACACCACCACACAGGCGGGGATTCCTCCTCCTTACGCCCACCCGGGAGCAGCCATGCCCGGGGAGAAAATGCTCACACCCAGCGGCTTCGAAGCGCATCATCCAGCGATGCTTGGGAGACACAGCGAGCAACACATGAGCTCCACGTCGGCTGGGATGGTTCAAATCAACGGCCTGCACCACCACCATACACACCACACACACCCACATCTCAGCGCGCAGGGTCCCCACGGTGGCCAAGCTGGGATTCATAGCCGAGAACAAGCAGCAGGACCTGGGCAACAAAGCAGCGATGTAGGGGGTGGTAATGGTGGTTCTGGAAGTCAAATGGAAGAGGTGAATACCAAAGAAGTAGCGCAGAGAATCACGACGGAGCTGAAGCGATACAGTATCCCGCAGGCTATCTTCGCCCAGCGGGTTCTGTGTCGTTCTCAGGGGACGCTATCGGATCTCCTGAGGAACCCAAAACCCTGGTCCAAACTCAAGTCCGGCCGCGAGACCTTCCGACGCATGTGGAAGTGGCTGCAGGAGCCTGAGTTTCAACGCATGAGCGCGCTCAGGCTCGCAGGTGAGCGCAGTCTCGGTAAAGCAAAAAAAACCCTTTTAATTTTTCTCATTTTATCCTTTGAATATGTTGGTTAGAAGAATAGAACATTATAGCTAGAATTGAGTGCTTCCTATTGAGCAAATATACTTAGATAATGTGCTACACAATATGTACAGTTGCTAAATTTGTAAAAATGTGAAGCCCCCTATTATTTTCCTATTTTGATCTCATCCTATAAATGCGTTGCTATAGAAATATCTATATAATTAGACTTGAATGCTACCTAATATTGAGGAATTGGTTAAGTGGGTTAGGAGGTCCACAACTGATACTGTCTGTAGGCTATTCTGTCGGTTGGGTTGAGCCCCCCTTTTAATTGAATTTTTTAATCCTTTGAACAGGTTGTTTAGAATATAGAATAGTATAACTAGACTTGAGTGCTACCTAATATTGAGCAAAGGTTGAAGTGGGTTAGGGGTGAGGGGGAGGGGGGGGGGGTCCAAAACATTTAGGCTTACACATACAGTCATTTAAACCTGAACTGTTAGTAGGCTACCTTACTTTTTTTAGTTACGGCCATTTGAAATTTGAAACATTTGAAATTCAAATCTGCTGGATGCTTAGATCATGATATGTGAAGTTGTCAAATCCCCCCCCCCCCCCCCGCTATAGAAAATCATTATAACTATAGGCTTGTATGCTTTGTAATATCGAGCAATTGGATAAGTGGGTGGGGGGGGGGGGTCCAAAACTGATACTGTTTGTATTATAACAGAGAGGAAAAATAATCAATGTCCTTGTATTGTCTTCAGGATAGCATACAGGGCTTGTTATGGATAGGATTATTATGCATCAAAATAACAAAATATAATGTCTTCACTTGTCGCCACGATATTAAATTCTTTATCAAAATGACATAATATATAATGCGGTAGCTCCTTTATTTAGTTCTGGCCTCCACATGGGGGCATTTAAGCTAAGGGGTATCAAGGCTGCAGTCTGCTCGACGCTTACATCAATATGTATAACAATATTTGAAGTGTTTTAAAGTTGAAAAATACATCACCAAGCATATAATTGAGTAAAGAAATTATAATAAAAAATAATACAATTCCTGTCATTTCAGTGCAATGCATATATTGATTGAATAGGCTAGATTGATTATTCTATATCAAAATAGCATAAAAAATAAAAATCACGAGCTAGAGGCCTTCAAAATGAGATATTTACGCCTGGACGTAAGGAATGATAAGGTAAGACAAATGGCTCAAATGGGTTGGTGGGTGGGGGGGG
>CM049395.1:39235000-39250000 GCA_026929865.2 Hyperoplus lanceolatus
GGTGGTGACAATGACAGGTCCCTAAGCAAAATGGAGGATTTGAATCAGCCTATATGGGCAGTGTGAAGTGTGAAATATACAGATGTCATCCTCACACCGTTTGTAAGAAACAACAGAACAGCCAGATATTTGACTCCGTGGGATTTTGGTTCCAATCAACCCTCAAACACAAACAAAATTCCATAGGAGCAACTGGATTGTTTTTCGCAACGTTGTATGGACTAGCAATGGTAGACTGTCTATCTGTCTATCTACCTGTCTGTCTCTCTATCTGTCTGTCTGTCTATCTGTCTGTCTGTCTGTCTATCTGTCTGTCTTTCTATCAAGCATTCCAGACAGACACAGAAAAATGGCCCCATTCATAGTACAGTAGAACACTGCTAACCCAAAAGCCAGAATACCAAAAACTGAACCTCAACCCACATGTTACACACACACACACACACACACACACACACACACACACACACCATTGAAAGCCCTTCATCTCATAAAGCTTAGTTAAACAAGTAAAACAACCAAGTAAATTGGAACCAAAGATAATATATTTAGTAAGTTCTTAAGAGTATTTTTTAAAGGTGCAGTGTGTAATATGACATCATCAAGAAAGTTCTACAAAGTTCTAGAATGCAACGCTCCCTGGGTAACCCCACCCCTTTAGAATAATAACAGAAGCTACAGTGGCCTTCAAGGACAAGAACAATTCTAAATTCTAAACAATGCACCTGATGACATTCCAACCAACATGGATTCCTCCATAAGACTTGCCTGCTCAATGTACAAAATGTAATATTAATATTTGTAATTCTCCACTCAGGAGGATAATTCAGATTATTGGCAGAGGTGATTTTACACCAATGAGGACATATTTATGAATGAGGATATTGATTTTAGCTAATACATTACTTAAAATGTTACACAGTGTCCCTTTAAGCTTTACCTCGTGAGACAGACTGTTAGCTAGACAACACAAAGAAGAGAGAGTAACTGCTTATTGTAATAAGTGTACTCATTTTGAGTTATACTTACATTTAGGTTCCCTTCGTATGGAGATACATCCCGAAATAGACCAATATCTTTGGCCTTCGGTGTGTAGCGTAAATAATCATTGCGCTCCGACCTCAGTATGTACTACACACACACACACACACACACACACACACACTTCATAAGCATTCTAGTCTAACCTCCTAATCTCAGATGTTAGGTGATGGGGGATGATATCAATAATCAAATCACTTACACAGCAATGTCAACTCCTCACCTGAATACCAAAGCAAGCCATGCATTGTCCGCTGCCAATAAACACACACACACACACACACACACTGAGAAACAGACACACACCTTACACACATGCAGACGCACACACACACACACACACACGCACACACTGAGAAACAGAGACACACACCTTACAACCATGCAAACGCAGACGCACACATACACACACACACACACACACACCCTCCGCTATAGCTATCTTGGCAAGCCATGCATTTCAGCACTAAGACGAAAGCACTAAACGTACACACACACACACACACACACACACACACACACACACACACACACACCATTGAAAGCCAATTAATAGTTATATCAATCTTTATCAATGTATCTTTATTACACCCCTAACTGGCCTGTGTTAGCAGCTCTACATTCTTTAGAACAAGGAGAGAGAGAGAGAGAGGGGCAGAGAGAGAGAGAGAGAGACAAAGAGAGAGGGAGAAAGAGAGAGGGACAGAGAGAGAGATGGAGAGAGAGAGAGGGACAGAGAGAGAGATGGAGAGAGAGAGAGAGGCACAGAGAGAGAGGGAGGGACAGAGAGAGAGGGAGGGACAGAGAGAGAGAGAGAGAGAGAGAGGGACAGAGAGAGAGGGACTACTTCTTCACCTCCGAGAAAATATCCCAAAAACAACCAGAAAGACGACCAAGAAAGAAACCAAAAAAATGATGGATTGAAGACCCGCTGATGTTTTATAGTGAACCAAAGATGCTACCTCACTCCAAAGTTCCACACGTGATTTTACTATCACCTCGACGAAACCAAAGATTTTTTCGCATTGCACGGCCTATATGAGTGGTGTTTAAAAAGATATTGTATGTCCCCCCTCCACCCCACCCCACCCCACCCCGACCCCCTACCCTCCAACCCCAAAATCTCCCCCCTTTCTACCCCAAAAAACTGCATTCAACCTCCTGCTATATGCTCTTGCTTTTTCTGCGCTATTGTTCCCAGCTCCATAGCTAGTCATGCTAATGTAGCGATAATGCAGTTATGCTGATACAACCGTCACACACACACACACACACACACACACACACACACACACACACACACACACACACACACACACACACACAAGTAGCAAAATACAGATGTCAGCAGTCGGACTCATAATGGCATTTCACGATCAAATAATTTGGTATTTTAATTATTTTTTTAAAACACAATATCGGCATATTCTATTTTGCCAAAACAAAGGACAACATAGACAATGCCAAACATTGTGTAAATAATTTAAAAAAAAATTAAAACTGATTAAAATGTTTTGTTTGGTTCTCCTGTGTGTGCCACAGTTTGGTTCTCCTGTGTGTGCCACAGTTTGGTTCTCCTGTGTGTGCCACAGTTTGGTTCTCCTGTGTGTGCCACAGTAGTCGGACACAAAGCCATTCCACTTCCAAATAAATCATGTTTCCGCCTCTGTATTGGCAAGAAAAAAAAAAATCAGTAGCATTTTAGTGGCAAAACTAAAAGTTGAAATTGTAGTTTGGTTCAGGAATTACTTCAAAATATCTAAAAGAATCTATGTGGATTTGATGCAGTAGTGTTGACACACACACACACACACACACACACACGCACACGCACGCACACAGTGACACAGACACACACACACACACACACAGTGACACAGACACACACTAGACAAGACAAGAAGCTGACATAGCCATGGGCCGAACTGTTGACTCAACTATAGGCAGAAATGTTCCTGAAAGTAGAACGCAGACGTGTTGCAATCTTTCTAAACTCTCCCAGGACGAGTGCCTTGCTTCAACCAAAGTGTTAAACCGTGTTGACCTCTTTTCTTCTCACCCTTTGACTCTGTGAATACCTCAGCCTGTAGAAGGGCCACTATACTGAAAAAAACAAGGATTTTTTTTTAATTATTATTATATTATTTTTAAAAAAGTTTCAAGGATTTTTTTTTTTTTTTTTTTTTTTTAATCACACCTTGGTGCTTTCCCCAGCGCAACCATGCAATGATAGACATACCAAAGCAAGTTATGTTGTCCACTTCTACAGATTATACCAAAGGTCTTTGTTTCAACTATCCCCCCGCCCCCCTGCCCCCCCCCCCCGACCCACTTTAACCCAACTCAAACCCCCCCCCCCAAAAAAAACCCTGTGTCTCGTAAGTTTCCAGCACTCTTGGTCGTGCATGTCTTTTACCAAATGTATCTGAATACCTCATAGTGATAATTCCTTTGGGTTCTGCATCGAAATGACTATCTGTGAGAATAAGGCAGAGCTCTGACTTGTTATTGTTACTTTTACAAAAAAAAAAGCTGTTGTGATTATCTCATTTTGAAGTTAAAGGTGCTGCGAGGAATTTTTTTTAATATTTCTGAAACAGTCTCATTTTTCCTCTGATGATCATAAATGACATGCAAATCAAAATCAAATCAATTTTATTTGTATGGTCCAGAATCACACATTTGCATTTGCCTCATTGGGCGTCACATTGCATACAATAGAACACGGTCAAACAGTATAACATAATATATAATAAAAATAGTGTGGATGCATGAGGACTTCCGCTGCTGAGGACATCAGACGAGACCATCAGTGCAAAGAGAATGCTATTTGTATACAGTTTTTCTTTTTTGTCATGGGCAGTACGCTCACCCAGGAACAACAGCTGGGCGTAGTAGTAAAACAAACACTACTGCTTTTTTTCCAAAGGGGGCGCTAGAATCAACACAAACTGAAAATTCCTCAGAGCACCTTTAACCAATTTTTTTATTTTTTGTATTGCTCTGTTTCAAGTCACGGATGACGACAAGTTTCAGGGTTGATGTATGAAACTTAAAGGGATATGGAAAGGAGGGACAGGCGTATTTTTTATGAAAAACATTGGGTTATGCCAATATTATACGACGGTATACTTATTGCTTTTTACAGGGTAAAACCAACTGCTGTGATATTGTGTTCATAATGTTCTTCCTGTTTTTCTCTATAACTTCTGTGTGTTTTTTCTGTGTGGAATTTTCGTTTTCTTTATTTAATTACATTGTTGTATAATGGTTAACCACTTGCTTTTAATTTATGCATTTGTGGAAAACTCTAGATTTGTATATAGTAGGTTTTTTGAAAACAAACAAACAAGACAGACCAAAAAAGAGAGAGAGAAAAGACAGTTTATGTTACAGGCCTTATTTCACAAGAACGCTTAGATATAAACTAAAAGAAAGTAGTTTGTGTTTCTCCTTAAAGCTGGGGTATATGATTTCTGATTGGTCAAAGTTAACATGAGCTGTTCACTTTGACCAATCAGAGCGAGGCTCCGATTCTCTGTTCTTATTGGCTGTTGGGACTGTCCATTCACTTTGGCACTGACTTTGTTGGTGTAGAGCGTGTCAGGGAGGGACCATAGGGGAGGGACCAAAGAGAACAAGTGGAGCGGTTGAGGTATTTGGATTTGAATCTCTATCCCAACTGCCATTTTCTCCCCAAATCCTCCACCCCAGCTTTAAGCTGAAACCTAGCCGGCATTTCAATGTGTTTTGAACACTGCCAGTAAAAATCCCAAGACAGTTGATTTTTTGCCATTTTTGTGCAGACAGACAGACAAAGTAATACAACAAGGAGCTACTTTGTTTAGTGTTGGCAAAAAAAGCATTGTGTACGTACGTGTGTGTGTGTGTGTGTGTGTGTGTGTGTGTGTGTGTGTGTGTGTGTGTGTGTGTGTGTGTGTGTGTGTGTGTGTGTCTTTCTATTCTTTTGACCTTTTTTGAAAGAAAACAAACTGTTCTTTTATGGGTATTACTTAACTGCACATCCGAAGGTTTTTAAAAACCAAAAAAAAAAAAATAAAAAAAAAAATGATGTATAATGTTTGAATAAGCACTGGCATTTGTGAAGTATATAGACTTGTTTTTTGATTTAATTTGCCATTCGCACGGGTATTAGAAGGTAGATATTAAGGCGTACTAGGCGGGGCTGTATAGACAAGCTTACCCTTAACATGTGGGGGAAAAAACTCCTGTTTTAAAAAATGTACAATCTGAACTTCTGAAGCATTTTAAAAATCCCAAAAATCCCCCAAAAATTTGAGGATCATCAAATGCAAGTCCCCGAAAAAAAGTAAACTTTGCTGGCTGTGTCATGCGCAGAGTGAGGTGGAGTGTGTGAGTGTGTGTGTGTGTGTGTGTGTGTGTGTGTGTGTGTAGGGCAGCCGGTCTGCCACGGGGTGGCTACTATACGGCGATGGGTCTTGTTTTTAAAATGTCGTTGGTAACTGCCGCCTTTCGCTCCACCTAAGTATCTGTTTGTTTGGTACGTTACTCTGTTTCTATGACTATGGGCAAAGTCTAATAAAACTGCAAAGAAAAATTAAAATCAAAAGAGTGAGTGTGTGTGTGTGGGGATGATCACCTTGGGTTGATAATTTATTTTTGAGAGTGTGTGTGGGGTGTGTGTGTGTATGTGTGTGTGTGTGTATCCCAACAGGCAGTCTGACTCCCATACTGTTACACTATAAGAATTATAAAGTTAAAGGTGGGGTATGTGATTTCTGATTGGTCAAAATTAACATGAGCGCTAGGCTACACTTTGACCAATCAAAAATAAATAAATAATCCGACTCTCTGTTCTTATTGGCTGTTGGTACTGTCAAATCTCTATTCCAACTGCTATTTTCTCCCCAAATTCTCAAACCCCAGCTTTAAAGAAAACATCAAACTTCAAGGCAACTGCCTCAAAACTCAGACAGTGCAGACCGTTGCATTGAAGTTTGATGTTTTCCTCATTTTATTTTTTTTATTTTTACAGTGTAATGCTGCTTCCTCAAACAGTGTCTCTAAGGACTGTTTAGGCCATCACCAGAAATATCAATGAAGGTCCGGATCAAATGTGCATATTATTTACAGTCATAATATCTCAAAATGGAGAATTACAAGCCACTCAAAAACACCTGTATTAAAGCTGGGGTATATGATTTCTGATTGGTCAAAGTTAACATGAGCGGTGCACTTTGACCAATCAAAGCGAGGCTCTGATTCTCCGTTCTTATTGGCTGTTGGGACTGTCCTTTCACTTTGGCACCGACTTTGTTGGTGTGTAGAGCGTGTCAGGGAGGGACCATAGGGGAGGGACCAAAGAGAACAAGTGGAGCGGTTGAGGTATTTGGATTCGAATCTCTATCCCAACTGCCATTTTCTCCCCAAATCCTCCACCCCAGCTTTAAAGAGTGAATGGACTATGCTGTGTGAATGTATATTTCTCCCTCACCAATTTTGACTTTTTCTTATTTATTTTGTCCCTCGGGAGTTCCCATATGGCGGGTAAAGTTTGCCAATAGGCCTACCGCGGCGCCTAAAGACAATCACACGGATATTTCAAAAAAGCTGGGGAACTATCATGTTTCTCACCCTTAGATGGGGGGTGGGTGTCCTCGAGCGAATTCACATACAAAGATGCTTGAAAAGGGTTTTGATATTAACAGGCGTGTTTGTGTTCATATAGAGTAGACAGTCAGGAGAACAGGTGACGTCATCTCCCACTTGCATCATTCGAAAAAGGTAAAAATATCATGATGTCATCGCTTTGGTCTGCTGTTGCTCTTGTTAAAAATATGATCTTTTCCTGTTGACCTCCCTCTCGAGTTTTTCAGTGTGTGTGTGTGTGTGTGTGTGTGTGTGTGTGTGAGAGAGAGAGAGCCTGTGAGTGTGTGTGTCTGTCTGTCTGTCTGTCTGTCTGTCTGTCTGTGTGCAAGCCTGTCTGTGTGTGTGTGCCTCCCTGCCTGTGTGTGTGTGTGTGTGTGTGTGCGCCTGTCTGTGTGCGCGCCTGTGTGTGTGTGTGTCTCTCTCAGATGTATAACTATCTCCATCTCTTTTATTTTCTTGACTTTACTTTGTCACTGCGGTTCTGTTTCCCCCCCCCTCGGCGTTTTGCGAATGCTTACTCAGTGCCGTGCAATATGGCTACAAATCATCATCTGTTGTGGTTGCTAAGCAAAACGAAAACGAAAAAAAAAATAATTCAGAAGCAAGTGATGTGTGATGTCACCCGGCTGTTTTGAGTGTTAAGATAATGTTTCAACATTTCTGTAGTCACGAAACGTAGAAAAAATAAAAACGGTTGGTGTATGTCCAGCTTCTGAAAAAATTAAATAAAATGGCTCTTGTAATTATTATTGTGTGTGTGTGTGGGGGGGAGGGGGGATGTGTGTGTGGGGGGGGGGAGGGCGTGTGTGTGTGGGGGGAGTTGTGAGTGTGTGTATGTGTGGGGGGGGGGGGTTGTGAGTGTGTGTCTGTGTGTGTGTGTGTGTTTGTATGTAAGTGTGTGTTTGTATGTGTGTTTTGTGTGTGTGTGGGGGGGCGTGTGTGTGTGGGTGGGGGGTTGTGAGTGTGTGTGTGTCTGTGCAAGTGTGTATCAGTGTAAGTGTGCGTGCCAGCATGTGTGTGTGTGTGTGTGTGTGTGTGTGTCGGAAACCTTGTCTCTTGTAATTATTATGTTATGTGTGTGTGTGTGTGTGTGTGTTTTTTTTTAACCTTTAACCTAACCAGGAAAGTTTGTGCGTGCCTGTCTGTGTGTGTATGTGTGTGAGTGTGTATCAGTGTGTGTGCGTGTGTGCCTGCCCGCATGCGTGTGTGTGTGTTTGTATCAGTGTGTGTGTGTGTGTGTGTGTGTGTGTGTCTCAGACGAACAAATTGAATCAATAAAACATCAAATGAGATAAGGAAGCAGAGGACATCAGACATATGATTCTGTCGGAAGGGAAACGGAATGACAAGTAGCTGCACTGGAGAAAGCTAAAATACATTATACAGCTCTGAAAAAAATGAAGAGACCACTCCAAATGTTCAGTGTCTCTCGTTTTACTCTTTATGTTTGAGTAAAATGAACATTTAGGTTTTATTCTGCAAACTACTGACAACATTTCTACCAAATTCACAATACATGTTTTGTCATTAAACCTGCAGTGTGTGGAATTGTGGGTTTTATTTCCTGGCAGATTTTGTAGAAAGTAATTATAATATCCATAAGTACATTTAATTTAGTGCATAATAGCTGAAAAAAACGTTTTGAATTATTTATTTTTCCCTTAGAAAGGGTCTCATATATGTCCATATTTCTGCATATTTTGGACCAAGGCCTAGTGCCGCCATCTTGAAAGTGTCATAGTTGGAATGTCATCAGGTGCATTGTTTAAAATTTAGAATTGTTCTTGTCCTTGAAGGCCACTGTAGCTTCTGTTATTATTCGAAAGGGGTGGGGTTACCCAGGGAGCGTTGCATTCTAGAACTTTGTTGAACTTTCTTGATGATGTCATATTACACACTGCACCTTTAAGAGAATTTCAATAAGTGATGTAGAGATGAAGATTTAAGAAAAATCCAGACTGGTCTCTTCATTTTTTCCAGAGCTGTATACTCACTTTAGTTTTATTTAAAAAGCTTGATGTAAAGTATATACCAGACTCAACTGCAGCTTTTTAAACGTCTTGTATGGATTCATTTCTCTAAGATGGCTGGATCGTCAATATAAAGGTGCAGTGTGTAATGTGACATCATCAAGAAAGTTCTACAAAGTTCTAGAATGCAACGCTCCCTGGGTAACCCCACCCCTTTAGAATAATAACAGAAGCTACAGTGGCCTTCAAGGACAAGAACAATTCTAAATTCTAAACAATGCACCTGATGACATTCCAACTATGACACTTTCAAGATGGCGGCACTAGGCCTTGGTCCAAAATATGCAGAAATATGGACATATATGAGACCCTTTCTAAGGGGGAAAAAAATTATTCAAAACATTTTTTTTCAGCTATTATGCACTAAATTAAATGTACTTATGGATATTATAATTACTTTCTACAAAATCTGCTAGGAAATAAAACCCAAAATTCTATACACTGCAGCTTTAAAAGGTGCAGTCAGTGATTCTAGACAACACTTTTTTGTCAAAATCAGTGAATATCTCCTCACAATCTACTGTGGGTGCACTGAAAAAAATAATCTGGTGTTCTTCCACAGCCTGGCCTCTGTAAACTGGTATGAGGACAGAGGGGGCCCATCGTAGCCAGGAAAATGCTGGTTTACAGAGCCTAGGCTGTGTATTAACCCTGGATTTATTTTCAGCGTACACACAGTACAGACAGGTAGCGGATCATGAGGAGACAGACACACAGTACAGACAGGTAGCGGATCATGAGGAGACAGACACACAGTACAGACAGGTAGTGGATCATGAGGAGACAGACACACAGTACAGACAGGTAGCGGATCATGAGGAGACAGACACACAGTACAGACAGGTAGTGGATCATGAGGAGATATTGATATAATATATTCAGTCGTACACCTCAACTAAAGCTAAGTAATGCTCACACGCTTTTTGTTACCTGCAGCTAACCAATAAACTAGTCTACGTGTGTCTGTGTCTGTCTGTCTGTCTGTGTAGGTGTGTCCATGCGTGTGTGTGTGTGTGTGTGTGTGTGTGTGTGTGTGTGTGTGTGTGTGTGTGTGTGTGTGTGTGTGTGTGTGTGTGTGTGTGTGTGTGTGTGCGTGTGTGTGTGTGTGGGGCAGTGTTTCAGATCTTTAAATAGGTCAAACTAAGTGTGCTGAATAAGCAGTGAGCCAGATGGGTTACGTGTGTGTGTGTGTGTGTGTGTGTGTGTGTGTGTGTGTCGTGCGCACGTGTGAGTGTGTGTGTGCGCGCGTGCACGTGTTTGTGTGCGTGTGTGTGTGCATACTCCTGTGTGTGTGTGTGTGTGTGTGTGTGTGTGTGTGTGTGTGTGTGTGTGTGCGCGCGTGCACGTGTGTGTGCGTGCGTGTGTGCATGCTCCTGTGTGTGTGTGTGTGTGTGTGTGTGTGTGTGTGTGTGTGTGCGCGTGCGTGCTCCTGTGTGTGTGTGTGTGTGTGTGTGTGTGCGCGTGCGTGCTCCTGTGTGTGTGTGTGCGCGTGCGTGCTCCTGTGTGTGTGTGTGTGTGCGCGTGCGTGCTCCTGTGTGTGTGTGTGCGCGTGCGTGCTCCTGTGTGTGTGTGTGTGTGTGTGTGCGCGTGTGTGTGCTGTGTGTGTGTGTGTGTGTGTGTGTGTGTGTGTGTGTGTGTGTGTGTGTGTGTGTGTGTGGGTTGGAGGGCGATCTGTTATTTATGAATGTACTCACCTGAAATAGACAGTGGCCCAAGGGATTCCCACACACCTGGTAAAGTCTGTCCCAACTCACTGTGCTCACGTGTGTGTGTGTGTGTGTGTGTGTGTGTGTGTGTGTGTGTGTGTGTGTGTGTGTGTGTGTGTGTGTGTGTGTGTGTGTGTGTGTGTGTGTGGGACGTCCCAGAGCAGCTGTATCTGGCAGGGAACACGGCAGAAGGCAGACAGGTGGTGTAAAGTTATAAAAGAGTTTGAGTTTTGATATTTTTGAAATCATGCTCATTTATTTAACACAGTTTAACAACTGAATACAAATCTGATATTAGATAGATAGATAGATAGATAGATAGATAGATAGATAGATAGATGGATGATGATGGATGGATGGATGGATGATGGATGGATGGATGGGGGGGGGGGGGGGGGGGGGATGATAGATAGATAGATAGATAGATAGATAGATAGATAGATAGATAGATAGATAGATAGATAGACTGACTTGGTTGTGTTTGTTATCTACATGAAAGAGAATAGGTTTGCACAATTGTTATTGTTTGAAAGCCTTAGTATGTAGAACTAAAAAGTTGTTATACATACTGTATGAATGATAAGTTATAGATACAGCTCCGGAAAAACATTAAGAGACCAGTCTGGATTTTTCTTAAATCTTCATCTCTCTACCTTAATTTATTGAAAATGCTCTCAATGACAAAACATGCATTGTGAATTTGGTAGAAATGTTGTCAGTAGTTTATATTATAAAACCAAAATGTTCATTCTACTCAAACATATGCCTCTAAAGAGTAAAACAAGAGACACTGATCATTTGGAGTGGTCTCTTAATTATTTCCAGGGCTGTAGATGGATATTTTTATTTGCTGCAATACTTGTATTCTGCCACTAGATGGAGCCAAGACATTGATTTTTCACACAAGAAATTCTTTGTTGACATTTATCAGCATTTTTAAACTCAACAATTCAGACTAAAATAAGATCATTTAAACCCCGTATTCTAATATTCCTGGACAGGAAAACTAAATTTATTTATTTTTATTTTTATCATGAAAGTGACAATGAGTCAATATATAGAATAATATATATGACAATGTGGGCAGCAGGACTTTGTAATAAAACATATTGCTGCATTACTTTAGCTTTAAAACACACACACCCTGCGTTCCAATCCCCATACTTCCCTACTATTCAGTATGCCAAAAAAAAAGATTTAGGATGTCCCAATACATGCAAGTCAATTGTAGTATGGTGACAATACATACATGCCCCACTAACTCCAATAGCATTTTCGAGTATTCGTCTTACTATCTGTGGTCTTTATTCATGACATTTCTCGACATAATGAAAAAAAAAATCTTCCTCATCTGATTTTTTTTCTCTCCTGTGGCCCTAAAACTCTTCTGTACTTTAGTATGTAGTGTAGTAAAAAGAATGAGTACGTGATTTGGAACGCAGGGACGATCTTTGTTCCCATACAAAGCCAAGCCAAGCCAGAACAAAATGTTCACGGCTCAGAGAGAAAAAAAAAACTCATGTGGCCACGTGAACGCGCACAGAATTCCCCTGACCAATCAGTGAGCAGAGAATTCCCCATCGCGTGCTTGCAGTGTTTTTGCTGTCACTCAAAACTCCAAACCTAAAAATACAGTTACATTGAGGTCATTCAGGTCAATTCAGGTCCTTCTCAATACATTTGGTCCTACCTCCTAAAAAAATAAAAAATAAAATAAAAGTTATTGGCTATGCGTTTCTTTTCTTCCTTGTGTGTGTGTTGTGAATTAAATCATAGAAACTTTTAAAATCAAATTAAATTAAAAAAAAAAAATAAATAAATGCATAGTTACATTGAGGTCATTGAGGTCAATTCAGGACAGTCTTTTTCAACATCACAAGTTTTGGTAACACTTTCACAAAAAAAAGGAAAAACATTTGCTGTCAATCAAATCATAGAAAAGTAAAAAAATATATATATATAAATTTAAATAAATAAATAAATAAAAATACATAGTTACTTTCAGGTCATTCAGGTCAAGTCAGGTCCTTCTCACAAGTCTTGGTTCCACTTACAAAAAAAAAAAAAAAAAAATGGATGTGTGTTTATTTTCTTCCACTTTTTGTCGTAAATTAAATCATAAAAAAGTAAAAAAAATTAAAAAATATAATAATACGATAAAAAAAATTATACATCTTTACATTCAGGTCCTTCTAACAAGTTTTGGATCCACCTCCAAAATAAAATAAAAATATAGAAAAGTTATTGGCTATGTGTTTCCTTTTCTTCCTCTTTTTTCTTGTTGACCAAATCATACTTGAAAACATAAAAATAAAAACATAATAGCAAACCATAGATAGTATATACAAACACATAGCCTACATACATTTACTTAAAAACATACATACATGTATACATATCAAATACGCACAGAAATAATAGAAGCATAAATTATTTAAATAAATCCAATACATTACATTTCAATGGGGATGAAAAAAGTTCACGTGAGGCTGAAAGGCTGAAATGAACGCGGAAGCGACGTCACCTTGTTGTTGGGACACGTGACTGGAGCTGTTTTGACAAGCAGGCTGCACAAGCACAGTGGATGGTAGGAGGTAGGAGGTAGGAGGGGAGTAATGCCTAATACCAACCACAGCCAGAGCTATGTTACACAGACAGACACTAGAGCTGTAAGCACGACTAGAAGGAGGACGCTTCGTTTGGCTGCTTTCACCTTGAATTACACCACTATTGATTGAGTGTATAACGCGGAAAATACGGTTATAACAACCGCGTTCATTGACACAAACGGTCCGGGGCACGAGGAAGACGTTGGTGTCGCGACTTGCTTTCTCGAATCGCTGTATTATCGTCTGTTTTTTGTTTTGTTTTGTTGTTTGGTTTACAAAAAAAAGTTATTTCAAATGAAGACTCGCTCAGGACAAGACAGGTGGCGATTGTCAATCACGTGAAGATAAGTTTAGTGAATTTAAATTAAATGGCGAAAGAAACGACGGTTGGTATTATACTAGCGACGGTTTGTTGGATGGTCCTCGAAAAGCGAACATCCGTTGGCTAACGTTTGGCTAAACAAAAAGCTAGGAGGCTGAAAAAAAAACCAAGAATATGTTGAGATAAAATAAAGCGACAGACAAGCCCTGCTCTTGAGCTATTTGGGCTTACAGTGGTTGGGGGTTGGGGACTTGTTTGTTTTTGAGGAGAACGAGATACGAGACGCCTAATCCATTCAACCAGGCAAGATAAGTTAGTTAAAGAGGTGGTTCTGCTAGTTTAAATGAAAAGACAGCCATATTATAATACCCAACGCTAACTGACATGCGCTAATCAGCTGTCTTTGTGTTGTTGGTAGGCTACAATACAGTGCGACTCAACATGGAAGCGTACAGTAGAATGCACACAAAGCAATGCATTGTTGTTGGTTAGAGGTGTGTGTGTGTGTGTGTGTGTGTGCGGGGCAAGCTGGCACCAACACACTCAGCTGGTATTAGTATTGCTTGATAAATACAGCAAGAGGAGGCGTCAGTGAGTCACACACACTCGTACGGGTTTTTGCGTTTATTTCTTTTTTTGATTTTGATTTTTTTTGGGACGTCCTTGGTGTTGATGTCAAGACTGTGTGTGTGACGGAAGAGCCTGCACGAGACGGCCAGATGACACTGGAAAATATGAAGCCCGAGAGAGGTAAGAGAAACACACACACACACACACACACACACACACACACACACACACACACACACACACACACACAAAGAGTGACACTGTGCCTGCTTGCTTGTGTTTGTAGGTGGTCAATCGATTTTGATGATGACATGACATCAACTTTCAACCTCATTGCAGAATTTGAGATAAACAAACAAACACACACTTTACTGGTTCCCTATCACACACACACACACACACACACACACTAAACTGTCATTACCTCCCTAGAGAGAAATCAGGCCATCAAATTGTGTAACAGCTGGCCACTGGTTATGTGAATTAACATCGCCTGACCCGAGTCACCCAGTACACTGCCGAACACGACAACAGCCTGATCTAGTTATGCATGCCTCTACCCTGTTTATATAGCACCATAACCATGAATATATGTGTTTTTTTATGTTTAAAAAAGCATTTTTGGGACGGGCATGGGACATTAAGCAGTATAGCTATAACAATTCTGCTATTCTAGGACATAGGACAGCTGTCATTCAGGTTTGTGTGTGTGTGTGTGTGTGTGTGTGTGTGGCATCTATCCCTCCCTATCAAATAAACATCAAATGGAAAAAATATAACAAGGAAGGTCCTCCTTTCCTTGCCAAAAAAGCTTCTCTCTCTCTCTCTCTCTCTCTCTCTCTCTCTCTCTCTCTCTCTCTCTCTCTCTCTCTCTCTCTCTCTCTCTCTCTCTCTCTCTCTCTCTCTCTCTCTGCTGTAAAATGTTCCATATTCCCACCCAGTTGTGGATTTAAGACTCATGCCTGCTGCTATGCAACCTGTTTACATCTCTGTGTGTGTTTGCAGTGCTGACAGACAGACTGACTCACACACAAGACACACACACAGACAGACAATAGTTCAACGGGGACACCCTTGTTTTTCTCACTGAG
>CM049395.1:39255000-39257500 GCA_026929865.2 Hyperoplus lanceolatus
TACTTGGTCTACCTGTATTTTCTGTAATAAACTTGAGCACTTTAACAACAAGTAAGAAATTATAGAAATCTTATTTGTTTCCTTCAAATGACCCTATATACATGTATTTGTAATGTTCAAATAATATCACCTAGCATTATGCATTCAAATCCAAAAGAAAATTCTCATTAGCTTGAAAGTTTGCTTCCCTGATTGGCTTTACTAACCTCAGCTCCTCCATTGTCCCCGTCTGCCTTTCTTTTTCACCCAGCTTTTTAGACTCATCTGCAAATG
Source organism: Hyperoplus lanceolatus (assembly GCA_026929865.2). Classification (NCBI taxonomy): domain Eukaryota; kingdom Metazoa; phylum Chordata; class Actinopteri; order Uranoscopiformes; family Ammodytidae; genus Hyperoplus; species Hyperoplus lanceolatus. Next base: position 39,255,274 of record CM049395.1, read on the forward strand.
TAATATATATTATTTAACTATGTATATATACATTGTGCACAGTGCATCCCTTAAAAGCTTGTACCAGCCTTTTAACCTTTGAGCCCTAAGCCATTTTTGAGATGTTTTGGTTTACCTGGATTTATTTTCTTATTAAGATTGCATTCATCACCCCTATAATGCATAGCTGTCAAGCTATCATTTATTTGGTTCACAACCTGGACTATCAGAATATGTGTGCTGCAGTGATGTCGTTTGAATGTAGGAAATTATCAATTAGACAGTAAAAAAGCTAAAAATATCTCACAATTATTTATTGATATGACATAAAAAGGCAAATTGATTGAGCTTGTTATTGCTTAAACACTTCTTCTTTGTCTTGGGAGTCAATAAATGATGCGAAAATTATAAAATAAATATAAGTTATACATAATAGAAACTATTCATGCTCTTTTAAAAAGTCCATAGGCTTTTTCCCTTTCCCTGCATTTATGCTAATGCCCACATGCTTACAGGCGATTAGCATAAATCCCTAACTAAAATGCCCGATGAAAACAGATTTTATATGGCAATAAAGAACAACATCGGATATAACAGTATGGATTATTTTTTCAAAGTTCCCGAAAATGCACGCACGCACGCACACACACACACACACACACACACACACGCACACTCTGTAGTCTACTAGAGGAAAAACGGCACGGTTGCGGTTTATAGCCTAGATAAAATAAAATGAAATTACGATAGGGCTGAGGGTTTTTAACACTGGTGGTCATGTAGCGACACATTTTAGCAACTTACTCTCTCTCTCTGTCTCTCTCTCTCTCTCTCTCTCTCTCTCTCTCTCTCTCTCTCTCTCTCTCTTTCTTCGCTCTTCCGCTTCACTCGCTGCTAGAATCAATGTAACTTTGCAACCGTGTAGACTACTACTGCCAACAACTGCCACACTCGCTGTTCTTTGATGTCGGCTACGTGATGATGTGCCGCATGCTGCGCAATTTACGTTACGCGCTGCCCATTTTCTAAAAGGAGCTACGTACCAAAAAAAAAAAAAAATAGAAAATGCGGAGGAGAAGGATTTTTATAGCAGCGGCACACGTTCATTCAGCAGCGGCGCTGCGCCGCTGCTGAATGAACGTGGGGGAAACACTGCTCACTCACTCACTCACTCACTCACTCACTCACTCACTCACTCACTCACTCACTCACTCACTCACTCACTCACTCACTCACTCACTCACTCACTCACTCACTCACTCTCACACTCACTCACAGTCTTTGTTTGCTATTCATTCCTATCAACCATAGCTCAAGTGTTCCACTGCATTGCCCTTTTCAATAGAAACCCTTTCTGCACTTTGCTGAGCCAGCTTTGAGTGAACATGGATATTGGACAGTCCATTGTACAGAGAGACAGGTCTTGAGTTACTGCCCTGTGTGTGTGTGTGTGTGTGTGTGTGTGTGTGTGTGTGTGTGTGTGTGTGTGTGCGTGTGTGCGTGTGTGCGTGTGTGCGTGTGCGTGTGCGTGTGCGTGCGCAAGCATTTCTGTGTGTGTGAGCTTATTGGACTGTGTCCATTGTACAGAGAGAGATTCGGAGCTATAGCCTTACCCCAATGAATAGCATTACGGCTAGGCATTCAGCTCTTGAGTTACTGCCCTGTGTGTGTGTGTGTGTGTGTGTGTGTGTGTGTGTGTGTGTGTGTGTGTGTGTGTGTGTGTGTGTGTGTGTGTGTGTGTGTGTGTGTGTGTGTGTGTGTGTGTGTGTGTGTGTGTGTGTGTGTGTGTGTGTGTGTGTGTGTGTGTGTGTGTGTGTGTCGCGCGCGCCCTGGCCAGCTAAGTAATCAGCCTAAATCAAAGTTGTTGTGACAGGTCGACTGTAAGTAGCCTAGCCTAGCTTTGTCCAGTCTTCCCAATACAGAAATACCCTTACATAACCACTGGGACATTTTTATTTAGCTCACCGACCCCTTTTTATAAGGACACACACACACACACACGTGCAAAAACTGTGCTTCGTTACCCTTTACGGAGATAAATGTGAGCTGACACTTTAAGGCTATTAAAGGTGCACTGTGTAGTTTTTTAGGGGAGGGGGATTTGTTTACATTTGCAAAGCCTGCAGTTAGTTTACAAATATATATTTACTCTACATGTAATTCTTAGTGTTGAATAATTCTATCATCATAAATCAAAACTAAATTAATTTGAGGAACCTGAAACCAAACGTAAGACTAGAATATGTTT
>CM049395.1:39267500-39270000 GCA_026929865.2 Hyperoplus lanceolatus
ATCATACTTATTGTGATGGAAGTTCTTTCAAGGTTGGAGGTCAACTCAGGTGGAAGAATATTTCAGGAGACTTGGATGAATTATGAATCAATATTTATTACAGACTTGGCCAAGGAGAACCGGACTGCAACTCTCGTGACTTGCACTTCAATTCTGACAAACTCATGCTGAGAGCTGTGTCTTAACCTCGCGCTATCTCTATCACCTCCCTGGCTCGGGCACCAAGCGGACCAATGTTTTGGTTCAGAGCTGAACACAGTGAACCATGACATTCTGGAGTCTAAGGAGATGAGACTTTATCTATACAACTGACCTAAGTGTCTCCTAACAGGCTCCAAGGCTGACCTAGAGTCTGAGAGACAGACACACAAGATAGACATATATGACCTCTCAATCTTTCCCATTAATATTACAACTAAAGACCCAAACTTCCCTCACAGATTACTATATTCAATTCTTACAAAGTCTGTTCTGAAAAAGTTCAATAAATAAATCTCCGCACTGTAGCTTTAAGAGATGTATGAGAAAAACATATTTTTCCAGTTGTTTACCGTATGACTTCACTAGTACGCAAGTTCCTCAGAATCTTCTGAACAAGGGCTCTGTTTATAACTGATAAGTGTGTGTGTGTGTGTGGGGGGAGGGGTGTGTGTGGGGTCAAAAGGTGGTGTGAGAGAGAGATAGATGGATAGAAAGGACAATATGTGTGTGTGTGTGTGTGTGTGTGTGTGTGTGTGTGTGTGTGTGTGTGTGTGTGTGTGTGTGTGTGTGTGTGTGTGTGTGTGTGTGTGTGTGTGTGTGTGTGTGTGTGTGTGTGTGTGTGTGTGTGTGTGTGTGTGTGTGTGTGTGTGTGTGTGTGTCAGTCGGTCAGTCCGGGTGGAGTGTGTGTGTTTTTGTCCGTTGGCACTGGGTCGGAGCATAATAGCAGCTGAGGTCACAGAAACACAGCTGGAACTGTACAAACGGCTTCAGCCAATCAGAGCCTGTTGCTATGTGGGCCGGGAATCTGCCCCTTTGTTAGCAGAGTGGGAGAGAGAGAGAGAGAGAGACACACACACACACATTCCGAAGACACACACACACACACATGCAGAGAGAGAGACACACACACATAGGGACACACACATGCAGAGGGACACATACACACAGAGAAAGACACACACACATACATGCAGAAAGATACACACACACACACACACACACAGAGAGACACACACACAGAGACAGACACACACACACAGAGGGAGGAACACACACACACACACACACGGAGAGAGATAATCAACTGGGAGGAAGCTGGAAAAGTTTCTAGAGAAGCAGACTGTTATTGGAAACTCCTACTAGGACATAACAACAGTGCGTGTTACTGACTGAGTCCAAAGTGTGGTGTTCAGGTCTGCTGATAGCTAACTTAAAGGTGTAGTGTGTAGAATTTTGGGTTTTATTTCCTAGCAGATTTTGTAGAAAGTAATTATAATATCCATAAGTACATTTAATTTAGTGCATAATAGCTGAACATTTTTTTTTAATTATTATTTTCTCCCTTAGAAAGGATCTCATATATGTCCATATTTCTGCATATTTTGGACCAAGGCCTAGTGCCGCCATCTTGAAAGTGTCATAGTTGGAATGTCATCAGGTGCATTGTTTAGAATTTAGAATTGTTCTTGTCCTTGAAGGCCACTGTAGCTTCTGTTATTATTCTAAAGGGTTGGGGTTACCCAGGGAGCGTTGCATTCTAGAACTTTGTAGAACTTTCTTGATGATGTCATATTACACACTGCACCTTTAAAGATGGAGTCAGTGATTCTAGAGAATGCTTGTTATCAAAATCACTTTTTATATAAAAAAAAAAAACAGTGAATATATAGGTTCTGTAACAAACGGTATGTAAACATATGGGGCCCACTGTAGTTAGCCACGTTCCAGTTTACAGAGCCTAGGCTGTGTATTAACACTGTCTTTCTTCAGTGCACAACTGCACACACAGTACAGACAGGTAGCGGATCATGAGGAGATATTCCGTCACTGATTTTGACAAAGTGATTTCAACAACAAGCGTTCTCCAGAATCAAATTCAAATTCACAAAGCTTTATTGGCATGACTTTTGTGGTAAACAAACAGTGTTGCCAAAGCGTTACAGTATAACAAATAATACAAATACTAAATCGCTGACTCCACCTTTAAATAGCAGCGTGACCCAGTTTACTAGCAGCTATTATGATCCGTTCCCTTCCTTACCAGTTAGCCTACTGTTATTAAAGGTCCTCTGGCGAAAACATTTATTGGCTGTGTGTGTGTGTGTGTGTGTGTGTGTGTGTGTGTGTGTGTGTGTGTGTGTGTGTGTGTGTGTGTGTGTGTGTGTGTGTGTGTGTGTGTGTGTGTGTGTGTGTGTGTGTGTGTGTGTCTGTGTGTGTGTGTGTGGGGACAAAAACAGGAAAGGTGAGTTGGCCGTCGCGTGTGATTTATGTAACAGAGTTCAATGGAAACACGGATCGA
>CM049395.1:39272500-39275000 GCA_026929865.2 Hyperoplus lanceolatus
AGATTTTTGCTAGCATGCGCCTGCATTTGTTTAGGAAGCGAGTGAAAGAGAGACGGCAGGATGCATGGCCATGAGGTAATGTATTTATATGTGACTGTGTCAGATTAATGATGGTCATATGACCATGGTGAAGCTAATTAAATTTAACTGTTAGCCAGGTCATAGCTAAAATGGTGACTGATTTGATTGACATCTAACCTTCAAATAAGCATAGAGGGCACACAGTCTTCCTAACTCATATGAGCATGTTTGGAACTACTCTTTTTTTTGTGATATAATTGTAGAAATGGGGAATTTGTTAGGAACACGCACTTCAAGAAAAACACAGATATATGCAGTTTTTAATCCTTCATTTATAGAAGGGGATAGACTAGATATAGTGTAGTTGTCCAGATGGACTCCAAATATAGTCCAGCAACCGAAAAAGACACCGTTGCAAACTGTTCCTAGGGTGAAATGCAGTTTCCAGAGCTGCTGACACTTCAATTGCGCGCGCGCGTGTGTGTGTGTGTGTGTGTGTGTGTGTGTGTGTGTGTGTGTGTGTGTGTGTGTGTGTGTGTGTGTGTGTGTGTGTGTGTGTGTGTGTGTGTGTGTGTGTGTGTGTGTGTGTGTGTGTGTGTGTGTGTGTGTGTGTGTGTGCCACCTGCTCTGCTACCAGTGCATTTAAATAATGTGAAAGTGGCCAGAATGTGCTTTGATGTTCTAGTTGGGACGTCCTGGCAGCTGAGCTGAGTGGTGGATTTTGAGGGGGATGTCCCTGTGTCATTTTATTAAATAATTCATCAGTTTTTTTTTTCTGCTTGCTGTGTTTTGGGATGAGATGGTATGTTGTGTCAGCATTTTTAAATGTGCAGTAAGTGATTCTGGAGAACGCTTGTTGTCGAAATCACTTTTTGTCCATATCAGTGAATATCTCCTCATGATCCGCTACCCGTCTGTACTGTGTGCACACTGAAAACAGCCTAGGCTCTGTAAGCTGGCATGCAAACATAAAGATGAGTTCCGTAGCTAGCAACATGCCCGTTTACAGAGCCTAGGCTGTGTATTGACACCAGATTTATTTTCAGCGCACACACAGTACAGACAGGTAGCGGATCGTGAGGAGATATTCACTGATTTTGACAACAAGCGTTCTCCAGAATCACTGACTCCATCTTAGTAGAAAGTAACTTGTAGATGTTGGACATTTTCTTGCATTCTTTCAATTATTTGTATCACTCCATAAAGAGAGAGAGAGAGAGAGAGAGAGAGAGAGAGAGAGAGAGAGAGAGAGAGAGAGAGAGAGAGAGAGAGAGAATATCATAACATAACAAGCTAGATTTTTTAATCTATTGCTGCATTTTGTGAAAAATGTATAATGATGGGAGTGTGTGTGTGTGTGTGTGTGTGTGTGTGTGTGTGTGTGTGTGTGTGTGTGTGTGTGTGTGTGTGTGTGTGTGTGTGTGTGTGTGTGTGTGTGTGTGTGTGTGTGTGTGTGTGTGTGTGTGTGTGTGTGTGTGTGTGTGTGTGTGTGTGTGTGTGTGTGTGTGTGGACACTACACTAAGATCATTGAGAAGACACAGGAAACTATGATGTTTTAGGGCAGTTGGAAATAGCATTGGAAATCTGACAGAGTGTATGTGTGATGAGGCACATATGAGTCACGTGCCATACCCGCCTCTGTGTGTGTCTGTCTGTCTGTCTGTCTGTCTGTCTGTCTGTCTGTCTGTCTGTGTCTGTCTGTGTGTGTGTGTGTGTGTGTGTGTGTGTGTGTGTGTGTGTGTGTGTGTACATTAACCTTGGCTAGCAGCTCACAGGGGCCAGGCAGTAATAATAAAAACACCAGAATAAAGAGATTTTCAAATTCTCTTTATGACAAAGAGAGAGATCTCTCCATTCTGCCTCTGTATGAGAGAGAGAGAGAGAGAGAGAGAGAGAGAGAGAGCGAGCACTCTCAAGCACTACTGGAAAGAGATCTCTCCATTCTGCCTCTATATATTCATCACAGCATTTTACATTTGCAAAATAAGAAATTTCTCACGCGGCATGGAGTGTGATTATTGTTTGCACTATTGTCAGCTTTAACCCATTGATGACTATGGCAATCTAGGATGCATGTCCTTGATGCCTGAGGGTTTTCTGAAAAAATAGTAGGAATTGTCAAGTCTACCAAAACCTTAATATCTAAGCCTGTGTAGCACATAGAAACATGAAATAAAATACATTTAAAAGTTAAGGTTCACAGGTTTTATTCAAACATGCTCCCTTAGCGCTTACACACCAACAAATTTTTCTAAAAATCGTCAAAATTAGATGGGGGAGAAAAAAAAGAATAAATAATATAAAATATTTAGTGTGATTTTCGTCAGTAGCCTATAGTGGACCTTGATTCTGCGCACCAAACGCCACTAACTGTTCTGTATTACACTATCGCTGACACAGCCGGCTTATTTTTTTTATTTTTTTTTTGTTTTATTTTTTATTTTTTATTTTTTTGATTGATGTGATTTTCGCCAAACC
>CM049395.1:39277500-39285000 GCA_026929865.2 Hyperoplus lanceolatus
GGTGCATTGTTTAAAATGTAGAATTGTTCTTGTCCTTGAAGGCCACTGTAGCTTCTGTTATTATTCTAAAGGGGTGGGGTTACCCAGGGAGCGTTGCATTCTAGAACTTTGTAGAACTTTCTTGATGATGTCATATTACACACTGCACCTTTAAAACCCCTGTAAAATCAAATCCACAAAGTCCCTTCTAACTATGTAGCCTAATTTGTGGAGTCAGTTGCATGGTAGTAAAGCATCTGAAAAGGGTTTGGTTTAGCAATCGAAATTTTGATTGGATATCAGGTTGTGGGATACTCGAAAAGTTTATTTGCCGATTACATGCAGAGTGAGTGACTGGGAGACCTGTGTTATGAACAGTGTAGGGCTGCAACTAACGATTATTTTGATAATCGATATTTTCTCAATTAATTGATTATTAATCGATCAGTGTTTTGGTCCGTAAAATGTCAGAAAATGGTGGAAAATGTTGTTAAATTTTCCAAAGCCCATGTTGACGTCCTCAAATGTATTGTCATGTCCAAAACACACAGATATTTCAGTTTACTGTCATAATAGGATTAAAGAAACCAGAAAATATTCACATTTGAGAAGCTGAAATCAGAGAATTTGGACATTTAAAAAAAAAAAATTACTCAAGACGATTAATCGATTATCAGAATAGTTGTCGATTATTTTAATAATCGATTAATCATCGATTCGTCGATAAATTGTTGCAGCTCTAGAACAGTGCATACTGTCTAAGTGATTACTGTGTGAATACAGAGTGATTTAACACGTATATTGACAAAGAAATATCACTTACTTTTCCTTTAAATGCCAGTGGCCCAGCTGTCCTGTTAATCCTAACCCTACAGATTCCCATGTGTGATGTCACGCATGGGAAAATGTAGTGTTAGACAGTGAGACCATAAAACACTCTTTCTGCCTTTTCTCAGGCTAGGATGAACCGATTTCTAAAATGGTTGCACATTTTTACTACACAGGATCTCAGGGTTCAATACTATACACCTTCATATTCCCACCGGTGAAGTAGGCCTTTAAATGCCAGTAGCACAGATGCATTTCTCTCTCGCCTTCATTTCAGTGAACAGTGATGTCATAGTAAACGAAGCTAATAGAAAACCGCACTGTCTGGGCTGAGCGGGCAGGGAGTGGTGTCTGCCATGTGGGCTATACTTACACTGCATTCAAATGAGGTGTGTGTGTGTGTGTGTGTGTGTGTGTGTGTGTGTGTGTGTGTGTGTGTGTGTGTGTGTGTGTGTGTGTGTGTGTGTGTGTGTGTGTGTGTGTGTGTGTGTGTGTGTGTGTGTGTGTGTGTGTGTGTGTGTGTGTGTGTGTGTGTGAAAGCAGAGCAGCCTTTTGCTATTGAAAGACGACCAAATACACAGTGATGGTGAAGCCACAGAGAACAGATTAATGGGTCAGCTTATCTGCATGTGTGTCACTGTGTATCTCTCTCTCTCTCACACACACACACACACACACACACACAGCCTTATAGAAATATAAACCGTATTAATGGGGCGCGAGACACTGCAGGTGAATAGGGTAAGGTATTTAACTCATAGTACATCATGTACATCTTAATGGGCATTTTGGAACTTTTATTTATACTAGTATGAAAGAATAGAAGAAAGCCTGTGTGTGTGACTGTGTGTGTGAGACTGACTGTGTGTGTGTGACTGTGTGTGTGTGTGTGTGTGTGTGTGTGTGTGTGTGTGTGTGTGTATGTGACTGTGTGTGTGTGTGACTGTTTGTGTGTGTGTGTGTGTGAGACTGTGTGTGTGTGTTATGTGACTGTGTGTGTGTGTGACTGTGTGTGAGACTGTGTGACTGTGTGTGTGTGACTGTTTGCCATCGTGCTTGACCCCTCTGCTCCTCGAGGCCTTTTTCCATCCCACATGACTCTGTACTGACCTGTGCCCAGAGACACACACACACACACACACACGTGTGTGTGTGTGTGTGTGTGTGTGTGTGTGTGTGTGTGTGTGTGTGTGTGTGTGTGTGTGTGTGTTATAAACTGGCCCAACCAGCTGATCTGTAGGCGTGACTCCAGTTGCATTCGGTGGCTGGTTTAATAATAATACTGACTCTATATCCGACCTGTTACATAATTGTGTGTGTGTGTGTGTGTGTGTGTGTGTGTGTGTGTGTGTGTGTGTGTGTGTGTGTGTGTGTGTGTGTGTGTGTGTTATGTAGGAGAGGGTCATAGGCACGTGAGAAAAGGGTTGTATCAGTGTTTTGGTGATGGTAATGTCTTGGGCTCTTCTCGGGATTTTTCTGAGCTCCTATAAAACTGCACGCACGCACGCACGCACGCACGCACACACACACACACACACACACACACACACACACACACACACACACAGAGGAGAGGCAGTGAGTGAATTGGTCACAGTCCGGTGGAGGAGGGGAAGGTTTGTACATTGAGCTCTGGACGCTCGCAAGGCTTAATGATCGGTAAACAACAAGGACTGTTGCAGAATCCCTAAATGTGTGTGTGTGTGGGGGGGGGGGGGGGGGGGTGTGTGGGGGGGGGGACTCTGTGTGTGTGGGGGGGGGGGGGGGACTCTGTGTGTGTGTGGGTGGGGGACTCTGTGTGTGTGTGTGTGTGTGTGTGGGGGGGGGGGGACTCTGTGTGTGTGTGTGGTGGGGGACTCTGTGTGTGTGTGTGTGTGTGTGTGTGTGTGTGTGTGTTCAGTTTTATAAATGTGTTTCTGTACATTGAACACTCTGTCTCTTCACAATTGTAGGAGTTTCCTGCATGCTGATCACCTCACAGCTGCAGGTCAAGCCGTGTGTGTGTGTGTGTGTGTGTGTGTGTGTGTGTGTGTGTGTGTGTGTGTGTGTGTGTGTGTGTGTGTGTGTGTGTGTGTGTGTGTGTGTGTGTGTGTGTGTGTGTGTGTGTGTGTGTGTGTGTGTGTGTGTGTGTGTGTGTGTGTGTGTGTGTGTGTGTGTGTGTGTGTGGGCTCCTAGGAATGTTCTATTCAGTCACGACGCCCTAAAGAATGACAGCTTACATCTATGCGTATACAGCAAGCTGGGCCCCTCCATCACTATCCTTTGTCCCTCTCTGCACGTGTGTGTGTGTGTGTGCGCTTGTCTATTTCTCTCTCTCTCTCGCTCTCTGCACGTGTGTGTGTGTATGTTTCTGTGTGTTTGTGTCTCTCTCTCTCTGTATGTTTCTGTGTGTCTCTCTCTCTCTCTCTCTCTCTCTCTGTAGTTTCTCTGTGTGTGTATGTTTCTGTGTGTTTGTGTCTCTCTCTCTCTCTGTATGTTTCTGTGTGTCTCTCTCTCTCTCTCTCTCTCTCTCTCTCTTGTAGTTTCTCTGTGTGTGTGTATGTATCTGTCTGTATAAGTTTGCATGTTTTCAGTGGCTTTGTATGTGTGGCGTAAGCGTATTTGTTTACCACTGTGTCTGTTTGTTTATATATATATGTATGTGTCCTTTGCCTCAGTTTGCTCTTCCTAGAAAGCTGCTTAGCAACCTGACACCCACTGTGCACACATGTTTAGGACTGTGTGTGTGTGTGTGTGTGTGTGTGTGTGTGTGTGTGTGTGTGTGTGTGTGTGTGTGTGTGTGTGTGTGTGTGTGTTCGTGTATTGTCCCACTTCTCAAAAGCTGTTTTTCAGGAAAAAACCCAAGAAGAGCCTTAGAAATGTTTCACTTGATTCTACTGCTAAGAAAAAAAAACCTGCACGTACAGCAGAAGGTATAAAATCCATGAGCCATCACTGAAGGCTTTACCTCATGTAGATTCACCAACAGTAGGCGTTTTGATGTTTACGCCTACACTTACATTATGAACCTTTTTATTTATACAAGTATGAAAGAAGAAGAGATGTTATGGAAGCAAAATAGACGAACATCTTAAAAAACTGACCATGTGCTTGAGTAAAACAATGGCTGCATTCCAATCCCCATACTTCCATACTATTTAGTATGCCAGAAAAAGATTTAGGATGTCCCAATTGTAGTATGCTGAAAATACATACATACCCTCACTGACTCCAATAGCATTTTGGAGCATTCTTGACATTTCTCGACACAATGGAAAAAAAAAAAAATCTTCCTTATCTGATTTTTTTCCTCTCTCCTGTGGCCCTAAAACTCTTCTGTACTTTAGTATGTAGTGTAGTAAAAAGACTAAAACTCTTCTGTACTTTAGTATGTAGTGTAGTAAAAAGACTAAAACTCTTCTGTACTTTAGTATGTAGTGTGGTAAAAAGACTAAAACTCTTCTGTACTTTAGTATGTAGTGTGGTAAAAAGACTAAAACTCTTCTGTACTTTAGTATGTAGTGTAGTAAAAAGACTAAAACTCTTCTGTACTTTAGTATGTAGTGTAGTAAAAAGACTAAAACTCTTCTGTACTTTAGTATGTAGTGTAGTAAAAAGACTAAAACTCTTCTGTACTTTAGTATGTAGTGTGGTAAAAAGACTAAAACTCTTCTGTACTTTAGTATGTAGTGTAGTAAAAAGACTAAAACTCTTCTGTACTTTAGTATGTAGTAGTAAAAAGACTAAAACTCTTCTGTACTTTAGTATGTAGTGTAGTAAAAAGACTAAAACTCTTCTGTACTTTAGTATGTAGTGTGGTAAAAAGACTAAAACTATTCTGTACTTTAGTATGTAGTGTGGTAAAAAGAAAGAGTATGTGATTTGGAACGCAGGGAGTGTTATTGCCTGCAGTGTCTCACTCCTTGCTTCCTTCAAGCAGTGTCACCTTTGGCCCAATTCCCCCTGATAGGACCAGGGACTGCCTATACACTCACACACACACACACACACACACACACACACACACACACACACACACACACACACACACACACACACACACACACACACCTTAATAAACAGACGGTAATGTAAACAAAATGGGCTAAACGTAGTTAGCAACATGCCTGTTCACAGAGCCTAGGCTGACCTCTCTTCTACCACTGGGTTAAAAAATAAAGTATTCTAGTTCTGGCGGCACAACTAGAATAATGAAAGAATAACAATCTTTAAATGTTTTAACCTTAGAACTGCATGACGAAAAATAGTAGAGCTTTTTGGTCTGTTAATTTTTATTTTTTTTTTTTAAGAATTTTTTTTTGGCATTTTTATGCTTTATTGATAGTGTAGAGACAGAGTTGAAATGGGGCAGAGAGGGGAGTGACATGCAGAGAACGACCGCGGGCTGGAATCGAACCCGGGTCTGCTGCTGGCCGAGGCCCATGGGGGGGGGGGGATGCCTTACCAACTGAGTTAAGGGCGCCCCCCCAGTTCTGTTATTTTTTTTAATGGTTTCTGCTCCCCATTCTACGATAGTAAGTAAATAAATGAGATGGGAAAAAATTATGAAATTAAGCCAGTTAATGGCCCATGCCTTGTCCCACTACTACATTCAGCTCTGGAAAGAATGAAGAGACCACTCCAAATGTTCAGTGTCTCTCGTTTTACTATTTATAGGCATATGTTTGAGTAGAATGAACATTTTGGTTTTATTCTATAAACTACTGACAACATTTCTACCAAATTCCCCCCAAAAATATTGTCATTAAAGAGCATTTCCATGAAGTAATGTAGAGATGAAGATTGAGGAAAAATCCAGACTGTTCTCTTGATGTTTTTTCAGAGCTGTATAACCTACTACAGCAGCTATGTTAAAGTAATGGACTCAGTGACCTTGACTGACATTGTCGTCGTGTTTTTTCCTAGGTGTGTGTGTGTGTGTGTGTGTGTGTGTGTGTGTGTGTGTGTGTGTGTGTGTGTGTGTGTGTGTGTGTGTGTGTGTGTGTGTGTGTGTGTGTGTGTGTGTGTGTGTGTGTGTGTGTGTGTGTGTGTGTGTGTGTGTATTTTGTTCGAGCCTTTTCCGATTTTAGAGCCGTAAAGAAAAGGGGGGATTGTCTTCTGAATATAACCTTCTACTCCTCCTCCTTCACCCTTCGTTTATTTATTCTGTCCTACAGCTAACACACACAGGCACACACACACACACAGAGACACACACACATATACACACACAGAGACACACACACACCCTCATGTTTTGTGTTGGACTGCCTACACGTGCAGCAGAGGCTCAAAGGCATGAAAGGAGGAGTTCCCTAAGAGGAATGTGCGTGACTGGCTGACTGTAATACATTACACACACACACACACACACTCACACACACACACACACACACTTCTGCAGAGCCAGCTGAGAGGAGCTCTGTTTTAGCTAGCCCTTGCTCTGGTGGGAGGAGAACAGACTGTGTGTGTGTGTGTGTGTGTGTGTGTGTGTGTGTGTGTGTGTGTGTGTGTGTGTGTGTGTGTGTGTGTGTGTGTGTGTGTGTGTGTGTGTGTGTGTGTGTGTGTGTGTGATTTTCTCTACTTCACGTCTTAATGATCCAAATATGAATCAATTAAAAGGCGTATGTAATGTAAAATTTATATATCGTTATTTATCTTTATTGATAGTGTAGAGACAGAGTTGAAATGGGGCAGAGAGGGGAGTGACATGCAGAGAACGACCACGGGCTGGAACCGAACCCGGGTCCACTGCTGGCCGAGGCCCATGGGGGGGGGGGGACGCCCTACCAACTGAGCTAAGGGCGCCCCCCAACATCGTTTTTTTTTTTTCTATGACAACAACCATAGTAATATCCAAATTAAACCATATTGTTGTACAGATGTTTGAGCTGCTCTGGCACTGTTCTGAAACATGCATAAGAGAATGCAAAACAGACATCAAAATAATATGTGTAAATTTGACCTAATATTCCATTTTTAAAATGTGCTGGCAGCTTATGTACGTCTGTGTTTTTTCCGAGTAAGAAAGCTGTGATATTCTCAGAACTGCTACCCACACACACACAGACAGACACACACACACACACACACACACACACACACACACACACACACACACACACACACCAGGGCTGTACGCTTTATTTTTTAAACTGGTGCTAGCAAGCAAAAAAATTCAGTAGCACAAAAATAGATTTGGTAGCACACAAAGTATGATCGAATACTTGCATGACTCTAACCCTTGCATTTAGCTCTAATTACCTTTGAGCATGTCATCTTGGTTTTATTTGAGATTCTCAATGAATATGATATCCTAGTGTGCAGTAATAATTGTAGAAAAATTAATAGGGGTGCACTGATTGCAATTTAGACAAAAGAGTCTAACCTGCCAATGGCAATTTTTTTGCTGATTCAGAATTATTTCCCCCCATAGAACTATAAAAATAATGTCTATACCTATATATTTTTATAAACATATCATTATTATATTAGGCTAATAATAACAAACATTTTTAGAACATTTCATTCTTTTAATGAAAACCATACTTTAAAACATTGAACATATAGCCTATTAAATAAATTAGTAAACATAGTTATACAATTTAGGCCAAGTTAAATAGGTTGTGTCAATCTTTGTTTAAATCATAGATAGTTACTGCTGTTGACTGCTTTCTTTATAGGTCCATGGTTGACTGCTTGGCTGTGAAACGC
>CM049395.1:39290000-39307500 GCA_026929865.2 Hyperoplus lanceolatus
CTCTCAGCTCAGCGCGTGGCTCAGCGCATCACACGGAATCGTACCCAGGAACATACTCTACAGGTATTCAGATTATTTAAATACACTTTATTGTAGGAATCAGAACTTAGGTTTATCATCCTTTTATGTTACTGTTAACATTTACAGCATTTTGTTTTTTTTTTTTTTTTTTTATATATAATTTTTGTGCAAAAAATATAAGGTAAAGGCAAGGCAATTTTATTTATAGAGCACATTTCAGGCACAGGGCCACTCAAGGTGCTTCACAGGGTTAAAATCAAATAAAGAATACAAATACAAAAAAAAAAGGAACAAATTTAAAACATGGATAAAAATACAACATTTAAATAAAAGAATTAAAACATTTTAAAGAAAAATAATTAGGGAAAAAAAGTCAAAAGAGTAAATATACACGTATACATAAAAGGCCCAACTTTTGTAATTGGATAATTTTTCATTTTAAGCTGAGACCTATAACACCTTCATGTGAGCCTTATGTCCATCTACTGGATTCAATAAACAGTGTTTAAAAAAACCAAAAACAACAGCGTCTTAATTGAATCTCTCTCTCTCTCTATTCCTCTCTCCACCCTCTCTCCCCCCTCTCTCTCCCCCCTCTCTCTTTCTATCCATCTATCCATTTTTCTATCCATTTCTATCCGTTCATTTATCCATCCATCCATCTATCCATCTCTCTCTCTCTCTCTGTCTTTGTCTGTCTCTCTCTCTCTCTCTCCACCCCCCTCTCTCCCTCCATCCATCTCTCTCTCTCTCCATCTCTCTCTCCCATCCCCCCCCTCTCTCTCCATCCATCCATCTCTCTCTCTCTCTGTCTTTGTCTGTCTCTCTCTCTCTCTCTCCACCCCCCCTCTCTCTCCATCCATCCATCTCTCTCTCTCTCCATCTCTCTCTCTCCATCCCCCCCTCTCTCTCTCCATCCATCCATCTCTCTCTCTCTAACAGGATCAGTGCTGCCGATGAGGAGTTGGTTTGGAAGTTTTCCCAGCCTCCCTCTGAACATGTCTTCCCCGTGCCCAACGTGTCCCAAAGCGTGGCCCTTCAAGTCCGCGTTCAATCCCTGCCCCGCCAACCCACCTACCCCACACTGGCCTGCACCATTCACACAGGCCTGCCACCGTTATACAGCAAAACCCCTAGCCTAAGCCCCATTTACAACACCCACGGCGGGCTACCTGCACTCAAAAAACGTCCCGAAAACAACCTCGAACAACCCAACTCAAACACAAACTCCAACTCGAACCTATACAGCAAGGGCTCCACATCCATGTCAATGTCGGGACTTCTCAATGGATTATCCGTTCCAAATCTTCCAATTAACAATATCCCCGTAAATACAGCTGCAATGCCCGCCGGCGCGCCATATACAAGGAAAAGCCAGGAGTCTAGTGGGGAAGACAACCAACATGCATATCAGAACGGGGCGATTTCGCAAGGTAACGGCCCCACACGTGAGAGCTCGCCACTCTTTCGTAGATTGCCGAAATCGCCTACACCCTCCCGATCGCACTCCCCTTGTCAACTCCCCATGAATAAGGCCGGAAAGTGGCTATACCAAGCGCTAAATGGTTCGCAAGAGCCCACCACACAAGTAGAGGACACTTGCCACTTAAGTGGTAAATCAAAGGGGCTACTACCCACAACACCTCCCAACCAAGAACCACTCAGATCATTTAAGACGTTCTCATTGGTCGAGCCGCCTCGAAGTCCCTCCCCTCGACCCGAGACGAACCCACTGATTGGTTCGTTGCTTCACGAGAGGCAAGAAGTGATCGCACGCATCGCACAGAGGCTCAACTTCTGTGACGGGACCGCGCCACCGGTACTATTTAACTCGAATATCCCTCCGCCTCCTAATTCTACCGAAAACAACAACACCACTCCTACACCTAAAGCCATGTGGGGCGGCAACAGTAACCATGAGGAAATGACTGCCAGTACTAGTAGTAATTATAAAACCAAAGAAAAGCCTGAAAAAATCCCACCAATTCAGCCCTATTATGAAACAGTGGGACGTGTCTTAACCGACCCATTCAACTTTAACACACCTGTGAATGACAGTACTGCTTTGGGCAAACGGGAGAATGTTTCTTCTTCTAGTTCAGCTAAACCGGCGGCCTGCAGGAAGCTACGAATGACTGAAATAGAAGACGGAGAAGAAGAAGAAGAAGAAGAGGATAATAATGGAGAAAAGAAGGAGAAAGCCAGTGATAGAGGAAGAGAAAGTAACTTGATCGCGCAGGCCGTACAAGACATTACAAGACTGATTCAGGAGAGGTTGTCCGTGCCCTCGCTGTCCCCACGACAACGCAGGAGTAACGGTGGCAACGGCGGCGGAATTTTGCACCAAACGCACACGACCACAATCACACACACTGTCCGCACGTACACACACACCTCACACGCTACACACACACAAGCCTCGCACACACACACACAAACACAAACTGCCACCAACGGCTATGTCGCCAATGGACTCGAACCTCATCAAAGCAGCAGCAGTAGCACACACACATCAGGTGCTACAGACACACACACAGACACACACACAAACACACACACAAACACACACACAAATACGAACGAACTTTTGCACAAAAGACGAAAATATAAGCGATAATCGGAGTAGGACCGAACAATGCCATGATTCTCCCGTTAGTCTAGCCCGACAAAACGGTGCTCAGTCTAACTCTAACTTTCACACTTTTACACTTGAAGACACCGCCTCTGTTAAAGCAGGCCTGTCCCACTCCCACCAACGCCACACACGGGCGGGACAACGTTTACGAACACACGAAAAGCTAAGAGAACGCACCCCTAGCCCCGAATTTTCTTCCCCCAATCACCATGCGTCCATAGACTTTGAAAACGGCAAACAAACGAGAAATAACAACAACGCCCAAAATAGCAGTGCCCAGATGTTTAGCTGGACGTGCAGTGATAGTGTCGGGACAGCCATGGACTGTGACACCAGCCCGGGACGTGTGAAGCCTCGTTCTCAGGTGTGTGGGGCGGCACAGGTGTGTTCTACTCTACAGGATGAGAACCAGGCCCCCTCCTCCGAACCATCCAGCCCAGATGGGACCCCTCCATCCACTGTGCTGGTAAGGGCTTGGACTCTTCTTGTTTTGATCAGGTGCTGTTTGTCCATATCAGCAGTGCTCTGATCGAATGGTCACGGATTTAAATCAGAGAATTTTCACTCTAAATTTTTAAATAGTTGTTTTGGTCAATTTTGTCATTATATATTTAAGCAATATCACATGAGAGGGAGCATGTTGTCGCTCTATATCAGCGCTCCTGTGATTCGGTCGCAGGTACGAGGCCGCAGGCCGAGTGCCGAAGAGAAACACAGCAGTGCTGATATAGAGCGACAACATTGCGACCTCGAGTGTGATATTGCTTTTATACAGCAGTTTTACAACTTGAATTCACAAGTTAACTTTAAAATGTGATCTTTAATCAATTAAGAATGTATTTGCTTCCGCCAACACAAATAGTCCGACAACAGCAGTCAGAGCGGAGCGCGTTGCTAAGCAACGTGTCAACAACTTGACGTGAACTCGTCCTGCAGTGTTTACTCTGGTCACATTAACCACGGCGGCCCGATGTTCTGTTAAAATCACCAAAGAAAAGGAACGGCGGATCTTAACCTAGTTGGGGATAAGGTCCGCTGCCCAATCCAAACCCCCACGCTTCATTCACCAGAGTGTATGAGTGTATTTCGGCCCGGGGGAAGTTGTACAATGAGGTGGGAAAGCTAGGCTAAGCTAAAGCTACGCTGCGTAGGGATCGCGTCCGCTCGTAATATTCAGCAGCCTGAGTTTATCTCCACACACTATTGCTGTCTTCAGTAACGAGTGTCTCTGTCTGTGTGTGGCAGAGCTGCCATCTCAAATGGGGAGACTCGCCACAGCCAACCTGAGTCACACCGAGTCACACACACACAGACACACAGTTTATACAAGTGAAGCTCCGGCTCATCAGTGAGCGGAGTGATTTTGTCAGTTTGGTGAACAGTCCCTGAACAGTCAGAGTGATGTTGTTCGCTCATATCAGCGCTGCTTCAGAACGCATAGAATGTCTCTCGTCCAATCAAATCACTCGCTCAGAACCAACTGCTGTATAATAAAATATAGCGATGTAATACTGAACTAATAATCAGTGAGGTTTACAGTTAAAGTATTTCACATGAAAACAATTCAATACTTGCTTAATATGAAGGTGGAGGTACTATAACTACAGCTGTCTATAACTGTGTGTGTGTGTGTGTGTGTGTGTGTGTGTGTGTGTGTGTGTGTGTGTGTGTGTGTGTGTGTGTGTGTGTGTGTGTGTGTGTGTGTGTGTGTGTGTGTGTGTGTGTGTGTGTGTGTGTGTGTGTGTGTGTGTGTGTGTGTGTTCACAGCGAGCGCACAGTCCCTCCCCGCTGCGTCCCTGTAACAGTTGGAGGAAACAGAACCGTCACTCACTGGACTCCACGGCAACCAAGGCCTTCCACCCCTGTACCGGCCTGCCTCTACTGTCTAGCCCTGTAAGCGACAGACAGACACACACACAACAACAGACAACACACAGACAACAACACACACACAGACAACAGACAGACAACACACAACAACAGACACACAACACACAGACAGACACACACACAAACAACAGACAACAACAGACAGACAGACAGACAGACAGACAGACAGACAGACAGACAGACAGACAGACAGACACACACAGCCCTATACGAAATACTCGTATAGACAACACATATGCAACATACACATACAACCCCATACTCAACACATACTCTCTCTCACACACACACATACAAAAAAACATACACGCGCCCTCAACACATCAACAAAAAAAACAACACAACAAAACACACACACACACACAAACTCTCTCACTACCCCCCCACCGACACACACACACACACACACACACACACACACACACACAGTCCTTGCCATTTTCTCACACACACTCAAACATTTACTGACTAAGTCATAATCATTGGCTATGCAGTTGTGTTTGTCATAACGCCAAATTCACCGCCCAATTTTATGTGAATTTTTTTTTTTTATTCTGTCCCATCTGAAAGCATTACTCACTCTCACACACAGTCACTCAGTCACACACACACACACACACACACACACACACACACACAGTCACACAGTCACACACTGAAAGCATTACTCACAGCGCTTTAACTTCTGCCTGTGATCGTTTGTCATAAAGAGACTTTGAAAATCTCTGGCAGGTGTTTTTATTATTACTGCCTGTGAGCTGCTAGCCAAGGTTAATGTTCTCTCACACACACACACACACACACACACACACACACAGACAGACAGACAGACACAGACACAGACAGACAGACAGACAGACAGACACAGACACAGACAGACAGACAGACAGACAGACAGACAGACAGACAGACAGACAGACAGACAGACAGACAGACAGACAGACAGACAGACACACACACACACACAGACAGACAGACAGACACACACAGAGGCGGGTATGGCACGTGACTCATATGTGCCTCATCACACATACACTCTGTCAGATTTCCAATGCTATTTCCAACTGCCCTAAAACATCATAGTTTCCTGTGTCTTCTCAATGATCTTAGTGTAGTGTCCACACACACACACACACACACACACACCATACACACACACACACACACACACACACACACACACACACACACACACACACACACACACACACACACACACATACAATATCCCATCATTATACATTTTTCACAAAATGCAGCAATAGATTAAAAAATCTAGCTTGTGATAATATGATGGTTTCTCTGTGTTAGTGACATTCTCTCTCTCTCTCTCTTCTCTCTCTCCCTCCCTCTCCCTCCCTCTCCCTCCCTCTCTCCCTCCCTCTCCGTCCCTCCCTCCCTCCCTCTCTCCCTCCCTCCCTCCCTCCCTCTCTCTCTCTCTCTCTCTTCACCCTCTCCCTCCCTCCCTCCCTCCCTCCCTCTCTCCCTCTCTCCCTCCCTCTCCCTCTCCCTCCCTCCCTCCCTCTCCCTCTCCCTCCCTCCCTCCCTCTCTCTCTCCCTCCCTCCCTCTCCTCCCCTGCAGGTTCCTCAGAGGAAGAATCCAACAGGCTACTTTGACCTGGACGCGGCTCTGCCTGGCTGTAAGGGTTTGCCTTGGGCCGCGGGGAAAAGGTACGAATATGCTCACATGGGATCTTTATACTGTGGTTACCTCACTCTGTTTAATGACTACGGTGGCCCTGAAGGTCAAAAACACAACATTTCAAGAAACTGCATTGATTTTATACCTTCTGCTGTACGTCCGGGTTTTTTCTGAGCAGTAGAATCAACAACTGAACATTTCTTGGGGATTTTTCTGAGCTCCTGCACCAGTGTTTTTTTTTTTGGGGGGCACCAGTGTTTTTTTTTTTTTTGGGGGGGGGGGGACCAGTTTGTAAACGCTGCCATTCTGAGAAATACAGAGAGAGTTTTGTGATGGAGCTAATGTGTGTTTTTGACCTTGAGGGCCACCATAGTTCACTCTTTGGTTAACATTTGCCTCATACATACATCATGTGCCACCTGGTTCAAGTTACTCATGGTTGTAATAATAATTGCATCATTTCAGCTGTTGATACTGTTTTTAGTTTAACACCAGTGTTATAAAAAGCTAAGGTACCGTCTTAAAGCTGCAGTGTGTAGAATTTTGGGTTTTATTTCCTAGCAGATTTTGTAGAAAGTAATTATCATATCCATAAGTACATTTAATTTAGTGCATAATAGCTGAATTTTAGAATTTTTTAGAATTATTATTTTTTCCTTTAGAAAGGGTCTCATATATGTCCATATTTCTGCATATTTTGGACCAAGGCCTAGTGCCGCCATCTTGAAAGTGTCATAGTTGGAATGTCATCAGGTGCATTGTTTAAAATTTAGAATTGTTCTTGTCCTTGAAGGCCACTGTAGCTTCTGTTATTATTCTAAAGGGTTGGGGTTACCCAGGGAGTGTTGCATTCTAGAACTTTGTAGAACTTTCTTGATGATGTCATATTACACACTGCACCTTTAAGACCTGCTTGTGTGTGTATCAGAGAGGATATGCCACAATTTTTTTTTCACAGTTATTTTTCAACCTTTTCATTTACAAGAAAGACAGACATAATATAATCAATCTGGATAAAAGCCAAAGAGTCTATTTCTATCTATCTATCTATCTATCTATCTATCTGTCTGTCTGTCTGTCTCTCTGTCTCTCGTCTCTGTCTGTCTGTCTGTCTGTCTCTCTCTGTCTCTGTCTCTCTGTCTCTCTCTGTCTGTCTGTCTGTCTGCCTCTCTCTCTGTCTGTCTCCCTCCCTCTCTGTCTGTCTGTCTGCCTCTCTCTCTGTCTGTCTCCCTCCCTCTCTGTCTGTCTGTCTCTCTCTCTGTCTATCTATCTGTCTGTCTCCTTCTCTCTCTGTCTGTCTCTCTCTCTGTCTGTCTGTCTGTCCCCCTCTCTCTCTGTCTGTCTGTCTGTCTCCCTCTCTCTCTCTGTCTCTCTCTGTATGTCTGTCTGTCCCCCTCTCTCTCTCTCTCTGTCTGTCTGTCTGTCTCCCTCTCTCTCTCTCTCTCTCTCTGTCTGTCTGTCTGTCTGTCTGTCCCCCTCTCTCTCTCTCTCTCTCTCTCTCTGTCTGTCTGTCTGTCCCCCTCTCTCTCTCTCTCTCTCTCTCTCTCTCTGTCTGTCTGTCTGTCTGTCTCCCTCCCTCTCTCTGTCTGTCTGTCTCTCTCTCTGTCTATCTATCTGTCTGTCTCCTTCTCTCTCTGTCTGTCTCTCTCTCTGTCTGTCTGTCTGTCCCCCTCTCTCTCTCTCTCTGTCTGTCTGTCTGTCCCCCTCTCTCTCTCTGTCTGTCTGTCTGTCTGTCTCCCTCTCTCTGTCTGTCTGTCTCTGTCTGTCCCCCTCTCTCTCTCTCTCTCTCTCTCTGTCTGTCTGACTGACTGTTATAGTGAGGTGGTGATGTAACTGCAGACTGTCACTCTGCCACCTGTTGTACTGAGTCTGCAGCTAACACTCACTATCTGCTCAAAATGGCTGAATGGGCTTTGAATACAGAGAGATACAGAGCACTGCATATATACACAGACAGACACACACACACACACACATATGTAAAGCAGGCACACACAGGCAGAGACACACACACACACACATACTCTCTCTCACTCACTCACATATACACACACACACACACACACGCAGACACACATAGAAGGCACACACACACACACATACTCTCTCTCACTCACTCACATATACACACACACACACACACACAGCACACAGACACACATAGAAGGCACACAGACACACACACACACACACGCAGACACACATAGAAGGCACACAGACACACACACACACACACACACACACACACAAAAATACTCTCTCTCACTCACTCACATATACACACACACACACACGCAGACACACATACTCTCTCTCACTCACTCACATATACACACACACACACACACACGCACACACACATACTCTCTCTCACTCACTCACATATACACACACACACACACGCACGCAGACACACATAGAAGGCACACAGACACACACACACACACACACACACACACACACACACACACACACACACACACACACACACACACACACACACACACACACACACACACACATATATGTAAAGCAGGCACACACAGGCAGACATACTCTCTCTCACTCACACACAGACTGACTGACTGACTGTCTCACTCACTCACTCACTCACTCATTCAAGCACACACACATACACACACACACACACACACACATATGTAAAGCAGGCACACACAGGCGCAGGCACACACACACACACACACACACTCTCTCTCTCACTCACTCACATAGACACATACAAATAGACACATAGACACACACACACACACTCTCTCTCTATCACTCACTCACTCACGCACTCATTCAAGCACACACACACACACACACACACACACACACACACACACACACACACACACACACACACACACACATACATATATGTAAAGCAGGCACACACAGGCAGAGGCACACACACACACACACATACTCTCTCTCACTCACTCACATACACTCAACAAAAATATAAACGCAACACTTTTGTTTTTGCTCCCATTTTTCATGAGATGGACTTAAAGATCTAAAATTCATTCCAGATACACAATTGTACCATTTCTCTCAAACATTGTTCACAAATCTGTCTAAATGTGTGATAGTGAGCACTTCGGCTTTGCTGAGATAATCCATCCCACCTCCTCACAGGTGTGCCACATCAAGATGCTGATCTGACATCATGATTAGTGCACAGGTGTGCCTTAGACTGTCCACAATAAAAGGCCACCCTGAAATGTGCAGTTTTGTCTCACAGCAAAAAGCCACAGATGCCACAAGCATTGAGGTAGCGTGCAATTGGCATGCTGACAGCAGGAATGTCAACCAGATCTGTTGCTCGTGCATTGAATGTTCATTTCTCCACCATAAGCCGTCTCCAAAGGCGTTTCAGAGAATATGGCAGTACATCCAACCGGTCTCACAACCGCAGACCACGTGTAACCACACCAGCCCAGGACCTCCACATCCAGCAGGTTCACCTCCAAGATCGTCTGAGACCAGCCACTGAGACAGCTGCTGAAACAATTGGTTTGCATAACCAAACAATTTCTGCACAAACTGTCAGAAACCGTCTCAGGGAAGCTCAACTGCCTGCTCGTCGTCCTCATCGGGGTCTTGACCTGACTCCAGCTCGTCGCCGTAACAGACTTGAGTGGGCAAATGCTCACATTTGATGGCGTCTGGCACGTTGGAGAGGTGTTCTCTTCACGGATGAATCTCGGTTTACATTGTTCAGGGCAGATGGCCGACAGCGTGTGTGGCGTCGTGTGGGTGAGCGCTTTGCTGATGTCAATGTTGTGGATCGAGTGGCCCATGGTGGTGGTGGGGTTATGGTATGGGCAGGCATCTGTTATGGACGAAGAACACAGGTGCATTTTATTGATGGCATTTTGAATGCACAGAGATACCGTGATGAGATCCTGAGGCCCATTGTTGTGCCATACATCCATGAACATCACCTCACGTTTCAGCAAGATAATGCACGGCTCCATGTTGCAAGGATCTGTACACAATTCTTGGAAGCTGAAAATGTCCCAGTTCTTGCATGGCCAGCATACTCACCCGACATGTCACCCATTGAGCATGTTTGGGATGTGCTTGACCGGCGTATACGACAGCATGCACCACTTCCCACTAATATCCAGCAACTTCGCACAGCCATTGAAGAGGAGTGGACCAACATTCCACAGGCCACAATTGACAATCTGATAAACTCTATGCGAAGAAGATGTGTTGCACTGCATGAGGCAAATGCTCCCCAGAGTCCCCAGACCCCCAATAAAGCACAAAAATGCACATTTCAGAGTGGCCTTTTATTGTGGACAGTCTAAGGCACACCTGTGCACTAATCATGATGTCAGATCAGCATCTTGATGTGGCACACCTGTGAGGTGGGATGGATTATCTCAGCAAAGCAGAAGTGCTCACTATCACACATTTAGACAGATTTGTGAACAATGTTTGAGAGAAATGGTAATATTGTGTATCTGGAATGAATTTTAGATCTTTAAGTCCATCTCATGAAAAATGGGAGCAAAAACAAAAGTGTTGCGTTTATATTTTTGCTGAGTGTATATACACACACAAACAGACACACAGACAGACACACTCACACACTCCACTCACTCACATATACACACACTTAGACACACATAGAAGGCACACACACACACACACACACACACACACACACACACACACACAGAAGGCGTGGGTGGAGAATGCTGTGTTTGATGTTTTTCAGAGCTTTGACCTTGATGGGGAAAGTTCGTTTTTAGCCAATTCTGGGTTATTTGGCGATGTCAATCTTACTTACGTATATGGGTTTCTTTTTTTATATTCTAAAAAAATTCATTGATTTAAAGCTGCAGTGTGTAGAATTTTGGGTTTTATTTCCTAGCAGATTTTGTAGAAAGTAATTATAATATCCATAAGTACATTTAATTTAGTGCATAATAGCTGAAAACAATTTGTAGAATTATTTTTTTTTCCCTTAGAAAGGGTCTCATATATGTCCATATTTCTGCACATCTTGGACCAAGGCCTATGGTCGCCATGTTGAAAGTGTCATAGTTGGAATGTCATCAGGTGCATTGTTTAAAATGTAGAATTGTTCTTGTCCTTGAAGGCCACTGTAGCTTCTGTTATTATTCGAAAGGGTTGGGGTTACCCTAGTCTCGCAAAGCCAGACCAAACTACAGCAAGTAGTATGGTCTGGAAGCACTCCGTTTAGAGCCGTCTATTCGGGGGGGAAACTGGGCTGGCCTGTTTTTATTTCTTTAAACCAATCACAATCATCTACGGCGGGGCTAACCCCGGGAAGCAGCCAATGGAGGCGTAGCGTTGTTTGCCGACGCCAGCGCTTAATAGACGCTGGCGGGAGTGGTCAAGCCAGACTAGGGTTACCCAGGGAGCGTTGCATTCTAGAACTTTGTAGAACTTTCTTGATGATGTCATATTACACACTGCACCTTTAACCAATGATTAGATCCGTATAGAGACATACCAGACCATTTATTTTGATCATCTTACAACAAACAAAACATTTAAATAATAGTGAACATATTTACCAAAATCTGTCTATCAACACAAATAGTTTGTTCGAAAAGAGGGTAGGATGAAAAGTAAACTTACCCAAACCCCGTCTTCATACCTTTTCAATCTAATCATGTCTTTTTTGATCGTGTGTGTGTGTGTGTGTGTGTGTGTGTGTGTGTGTGTGTGTGTGTGTGTGTGTGTGTGTGTGTGTGTGTGTGTGTGTGCGTGTGTGTGTGTGTGTGCGTGTGTTCTCAGGTTGGGTCTGAAGGGAGAGGGCTATGTGGATGAGCAGCTGTTCAGTGCCAGCGCTCCACCTGCCAGCCTCAGTCTGCTGGGAAACTTTGAGGTACAAGAACACACACACACACATACACACTCTAACACGCACGCACACACACACACTCTCTCTCTCACTCACTCACTCACACTTATACATTCACTAACACACACACTCACAGACACACAGTTATTCATTCACACACACACACACACTCTAACACACACACACACACACACTCTCTCTCTCTCACTCACACTTATACATTCACTAACACACAAACTCACACACACACAAACTCATACACACTCACACACATTTACTGAAAAACAAATACACATTCACACACAGGCACGCACGCACACACACACACACACACACACACACACACACACACACACACACACACACACACACACACACACACACACACACACACACACACACACAAACACACACACACACACACACCAAACACACACACACACACACATTCAAACACACACACACACACACACACACACACACACACAACACACACACACACACACACACACACACACACACACACACACACACACACACACATTCAAACACACACTAACATATGCAGTGTTTTCAGAGAGAAGCATACTTTGACTCAGGCCATTTTTCATCCTTAATTATATTCAAATGAAGTGCATCGATTTGGCTGCAACATCTAATCTGGACTCCCCCTCATCTGGCAGCCTGTACGCCTCCGTTTGTATTTAAGATAATAACTTTGGAAACAAATTTTTCCTCCGACGTTTTTTTTTTTCATTCTTTATTGCTTCTGTATACTGCATACGTTAAGTAGACAGTATGTAGTATATACATGTTGAGTATGTAGGAGGGAGGACGTTAGTAGGGCTTTATGGTTAAGTAGACAGTATGTAGTATATACATGTTGAGTATGTAGGAGGGAGGACGTTAGTAGGGCTTTATGGTTAAGTAGACAGTATGTAGTATATACATGTTGAGTATGTAGGAGGGAGGACGTTAGTAGGGCTTTATGGTTAAGTAGACAGTATGTAGTATATACATGTTGAGTATGTAGGAGGGAGGACGTTAGTAGGGCTTTATGGTTAAGTAGACAGTATGTAGTATATACATGTTGAGTATGTAGGAGGGAGGACGTTAGTAGGGCTTTATGGTTAAGTAGACAGTATGTAGTATATACATGTTGAGTATGTAGGAGGGAGGACGTTAGTAGGGCTTTATGGTTAAGTAGACAGTATGTAGTATATACATGTTGAGTATGTAGGAGGGAGGACGTTAGTAGGGCTTTATGGTTAAGTAGACAGTATGTAGTATATACATGTTGAGTATGTAGGAGGGAGGACGATAGTAGGGCTTTATGGTTAAGTAGACGGTATGTAGTATATACATGTTGAGTATGTAGGAGGGAGGACGTTAGTAGGGCTTTATGGTTAAGTAGACGGTATGTAGTATATACATGTTGAGTATGTAGGAGGGAGGACGTTAGTAGGGCTTTATGGTTAAGTAGACAGTATGTAGTATATACATGTTGAGTATGTAGGATGGAGGACGTTAGTAGGGCTTTATGGTTAAGTAGACGGTATGTAGTATATACATGTTGAGTATGTAGGAGGGAGGACGTTAGTAGGGCTTTATGGTTAAGTAGACAGTATGTAGTATATGCATGTTGAGTATGTAGGAGGGAGGACGTTAGTAGGGCTTTATGGTTAAGTAGACAGTATGTAGTATATACATGTTGAGTATGTAGGAGGGAGGACGTTAGTAGGGCTTTATGGTTAAGTAGACGGTATGTAGTATATACATGTTGAGTATGTAGGAGGGAGGACGATAGTAGGGCTTTATGGTTAAGTAGACAGTATGTAGTATATACATGTTGAGTATGTAGGAGGGAGGACGATAGTAGGGCTTTATGGTTAAGTAGACAGTATGTAGTATATACATGTAGAGTATGTAGGAGGGAGGACGATAGTAGGGCTTTATGGTTAAGTAGACGGTATGTAGTATATACATGTTGAGTATGTAGGAGGGAGGACGTTAGTAGGGCTTTATGGTTAAGTAGACGGTATGTAGTATATACATGTTGAGTATGTAGGAGGGAGGACGTTAGTAGGGCTTTTACAACACAGCCATAGTCTCTGATGTGTACGTTATCTAAAAGAAGACCTGTTGCTTCCGTCCCGCAGGAGTGTGTATTGAACTACCGTCTTTACTATTGTGTATATGCCCGTTTACAGAGCCTAGGCTGAGCATTAAATTTTTTTTTTTTTTTTTTTTTTTTTTTTTTATTTTTTTTTTTTTTTTTTTTTTATAGAGAAAGAGAAGAAAAGGGGGAGGGAGGGGGGGAAGAGAGAAAAAAACAGAAAGAGAGAAAAGAACCGGGCCGCCGCCGCGGCGGGCGGGGGGGGGGGGCCCCCCCCCCAACAGAGAAGAGCGCCCCAACACTGTATTTTTTAAAAAAGGAGACATTTTCTTTTTTCCCGTAGGAGTGTGTATTAAACTACCGTCTTTACTCTTGTTTATATGCCCGTTTACAGAGCCTAGGCTGAGCATTAACCGTCTTTACTATTGTTTATATGCCCGTTTACAGAGCCTAGGCTGAGCATTAACACTGTATTGTGTGTTTCTGTCCCGTAGGAGTGTGTATTGAACTACCGCTTGGAGCCTTTAGGACTGGTGGAGGGTTTCACGGCAGAGGTTGGAGCCAGCGGGTCGTTCTGTCCCAGTCACATGACTCTCCCCGTCGATGTGTCATTCTACAGCGTATCCGATGACAACGCGCCATCACCATATATGGTAAAGATCACATTAAAGGAATACTACACCCATACCCAAACCGGTGTTCTATCATTATGAAATCGCTATTATAATATAATGAATGAGGTTTTTCTTCCCTCAGTCTTCCCTTGGCCCAGCTGTCCTGTTAATCCTAACCCTACACTCTTTCTGCCTTTTCTCAGGCTAGGATGAACCGATTTTTTTTTAATTGTTACACATTTATACTACAAAGGATCTCAGAGTTTAATACACCTTCATATTTGTACCGTGTGACATCACACATGGTAAAATGTAGGGTTAGGATTAACAGGACAGCTGGGCCAAGGGAAGACTGAGGGAAGAAAAACCCCATTCATTATATTCTAATAGTGATTTTATAATGATAGAACGCCGGTTCCATATGGGTGAAGTATTCCTTTAACATAATTCACTGATTCAGCTAGACTTATCTACAACTGTCCTCATATGAGTGTGTGAGCTCCTTTGTTTAAAACCTTTGTTTACTTATAGATTGTAACACATCTGTTGTCATTTGTGTTTTCAGGGAGTTATAAACCTGGAGTCTCTGGGGAAACGGGGCTACCGCGTACCACCATCAGGAACCATTCAAGTGGTGAGAAAACTAAAGATAGATAGATAGATAGATAGATAGATAGATAGATAGATAGATAGATAGATAGATAGATAGATAGATAGATAGATAGATAGATAGATAGATAGATAGATAGATAGATAGGTAGGTAGGTAGGTAGGTAGGTAGGTAGGTAGGTAGGTAGGTAGGTAGGTAGGTAGGTAGGTAGGTAGGTAGGTAGGTAGATGGATAGACAGACAGACGGAGAGTTAGATGGATGGATGGATAGATAGATAGATGGATGGATGGATGGATGGATGGACAGACAGACAGACAGACAGTGAGATAGAGAGACACACACATCTCCACCCCCCTACCCCTGTCAAGTTAATAATGTTAGAAATGGTCTAAACACATTTATCCCTTCAAGATAGTTAGCATCATAGCATAGTACACATGGCTGAGAACAAAGAGCTATATTACAGCAAGTAACAATAGGAGAGGGAGACACCCAGTGGTCATAGAAAGAAATGCATCAACACCAACTTTAAACAGTGTTTAGCCTTAATAAGTGTTTTTTAATGACTATTAAAGAGCCAATATGCTACTTATATGCATGATTATAAGCAACTAGTTAAAGGTGCAGTGTGTAATATGACATCATCAAGAAAGTTCTACAAAGTTCTAGAATGCAACGCTCCCTGGGTAACCCCAACCCTTTCGAATAATAACAGAAGCTACAGTGGCCTTCAAGGACAAGAACAATTCTAAATTTTAAACAATGCACCTGATGACATTCCAACTATGACACTTTCAAGATGGCGGCCTTGGTCCAAAATATGCAGAAATATGGACATATATGAGACCCTTTCTAAGGGAAAAAAAAATAATTCAAAAAATGTTTTTCAGCTATTATGCACTAAATTAAATATACTTATGGATATTATAATTACTTTCTACAAAATCTGCTAGGAAATAAAACCCAAAATTCGACACACTGCAGGTTTAATGGTGAACATGTATATTTAAATATAAAGTGTTTTTTGGCCATGTAAACACAAAAGCACACTTGTAACAGTGCACCTACACATAGAACATACATGTACACAAAATGTATAAAGTCTCGACAAACAATTAAAATTTCACAATGTTTCTCCTCCTGTTGCTCCCGACATTAACTGCAGCCTGCGACACAGACGTGGCTGTTAGCATTTCAAAACATGGCATGGGCTAGCGTGCTGTTATGTTTGTCCGCGCGCGCTACTAATCCTGGGTCAGCCACAACGTTAGAGTGACTGTAGTACAGAGCCGGTGGGATGCACGGGGCGGATCATTCTGCACATGTGTTAATTGCGTTGAAAAAATGAATTAATTACAGAAATTAATCACCCTGCGTCAATGCGATCATTTTGACAGCCCTAATAAAACCAGGTCCGACCAAAGACTCGCCTCCTAACGACTTGCAACGAGACGGTTTTAGAACGTCGCAGCAGTGTGAACTAATCGTTGCAGCGCGTTGCAAGCCGTCGCAGGAGATTCAACAGTTTCAGAACGTCAGGCCAGCTTTGTTGCGAGCAGTTGCAGTTGCGGGTCTTGTTGCGAAGCGAATCTTTGGTCTCAACTGGGCTTTAAACAATAATAATGTAATGCAGGATAATAAATAATGCTATTGTTCTGATCCTAACCCTTGTTCAACGGACAATAGATAAACATCAAAGCGTGTGTCTGTTTGTCTGTCTGTCTGTCTGTCTGTCTGTCTTTCTGTCCGTCCGTGCGTCCTGACCCTAACCCCATGTTATCTCTCCCTGTCCCCCCCCCCCCAGACCTTATTCAACCCTAACCAGACTGTGGTGAAGATGTTTGTTGTGACCTACGACCTTCGGGCCATGCCGTCCGGCCAGCACACCTTCCTGCGCCAGAGGACCTTCTCTGTGCCCGCACGCCGAGACACACACACCCACAGCAGCCGCAAGGCCAATGCCCCGGGACACACACGCACACTACGCTACCTCGTACATCTGAGGTACGTACGCTGCACACACACACACACACACACACACACACACACACACACACACACACTATGCTACCTCGTACATCTGAGGTACGTAGGCTGCACACACACACACACACTAT
>CM049395.1:39312500-39327500 GCA_026929865.2 Hyperoplus lanceolatus
AGACCCCCTTTGACGAGAAGGTGCGCGCGCATTGAATTTACTGCAAAACCGTTGACTTTTTTAATTTTTTTGCTGCGGCTAGCGCTACTTAGCTTAGGTTAGCTTCTCTTCGCCCTGCGGTGTTTTTATTGTTGAGTTGACACAGTAACAAAAGCAAGCCACACAATTATGCTTGGAATGATTTATCGTATGTGTACAACTTGTGAAAGAGCATTGTGCTACTTGTTAGCTAGGCCTGCTGTTGTCCCTGTTGTTGCTAATAGAGCTTGGGGTTGTCAAGCTTATGCTAATGTTAGCAGCTAACTGTCATTGACGTTCCCACACACTGGCAGTTCGGTAACAGTTGGCCGCAGCTGCTAGCGTTAGCTTAGCTCAACCGCTCAACATATTGCTGTAGAGTTGAGTCACACACACACACACACACACACACACACACACACACACACCATATATATCTTTAGATGCCGCAGTTATGTATGCGGGCGGGTCATGCTAACTAACGTAACCTAGCTAACTGTACTTCAAACTGACGGTTATTTTGCTAGCGTTTAATCCCAACCGGTGTTTTTGTAACGGGCTTAACCCAGGCTCAGTAATGATCTATGCAGTGGCTACTCTTTTATAAACCAGCTAATGTTGACATTTGTGTGTTTATTTATGCTTTTTTGCACATGTCAGATGTCAGACAACTTGGCAGTTCAGACAAACGTTGCTAACATTAGACAAGCCAGGCTAGCAACTGCAGACATGGACAAATAAAATGCATAAAAGGAGTCATTGTTGGCTACTGTACATCTTGTACCTTGGCTAATATGGTGATTAAAACTTGCACTTACATCATCATATGTCCATGACTTATATGTAGGCTTAATAGTTGAAGCTAATGTAGGCTACTTACGTGATTATCTCTGTAAGTAGCCTTCTTATTGTATCTTGCTTTGGGTAAAAGTGACAGCTAAATGGCAAGTATTTATCAGTGCCATGTAATAATGTAATGTAATGTTGATGTATATGGTAATTCAATATGAAGGCACTCAAACAGTGAGCTCAAATATCAAATCCGTGTCTCTTTGTCATTTTCGGTATCTCAGTAAAAAGAAGTATATTCCAATGTAAAGGAGAAAAACAAACTGGGCTCAGAACAGCTATGATAGTACTTAATTTTACACACACACACACACACACACACACACACACACACTTACACACTTAACAGGTTTTCTATTAGCCAGCGTTGGGAAATATGATCATTCTAATGTTTAACAGTGAAAAGGAGCCTTCGGTTTGTAATGCTACACCTGTTATTCATATAGAAGCCTCATGTTGATATCTTCAGCATATCCTGATACAACACAAGGTCGTTAAAGAGTCTAAAAAGGCCTGGAATTATTTAATGTAAAAACAAAGGATTAGCTGGTATTGAAATGTCTTAAAGTAATCTTTCTGAAGGTCCTATTAATGACAGGAGAAGCAGGATTTTATGAGTAGTTTTTACCGCTGTTCCCATCTCCAATCATTATATTCATGAGCACATATCACACAAATCAAGATTTTTTTCAACATTTAATGACACATCAGATAGATAAACAGTAGGGGTGGGAATCTCTTGGCACCTCACGATTCGATTCCGATTCAGAGGTCAACGATTCAATTCAAAATCGATTTTCAATGCATCTCAATGCAAAACATTTGTTATGTACATACCCATGTGTGAATTTCAAAAATATATTTATGTGCACATCTGAGTTTGCTAATCACTTCCTACTTTTGTGATGATCCTTAAAGACAATCAACAGATGAATTGCCTTCTCTAATATTGTATTAAGAGAAAAGCTTTTCTTGTCACAAATATGACTTTCTATGAACAGTGCAATAATCAATGCAGCTTGCATTTCAACACAATATGGAAGTATGTAAAAACTAAACCGATTCAGTTTTGTTTTATTTCTAATCTCGTAAATCATGTTTCTATAGGATTTCTATTCTATTATCTATTATTTTCTATGTCATTTCAACACATTGTACAAAAAGTATGGCTTGGAATTCAGCTCTCATACAAAAACGTAAACAGAGATAAAGCCGGTGCAGGTCACATGGGTTTGCTGCTCTCAGCCATTTTGAAGCCACTTTGGAAACAACTCGCACATGTGTGGTGTGCATGTGCAATGGCGCAGGAAGTATTAGTATTTACAAAAAAAAAAAAAAAAACGATTATTAACTTTTCTGAATCGATTCAGAATCGTCCGAGAGAGAATCGATATTAATCGGAAAATCGATTTTTTTTCCCACCCCTAATAGATAGATAGATAGATAGATAGATAGATGGATGGATAGATAGATAGGCATATATGATATTATTGGCCTGACTATCATAGTAACAGTGTGACATTAAAGTGACATATTTTTCTTGTTTTTGGCTTTTTATTTGTGTATTTTCAATGCCTTGAAATAAAATATTGACTAAAACAAACCTTTCAACATTTTAAGTAGATCTTCTTACTTTTTCGCTAAAGAAGTCATATTATATGCTTTAACAGTTCCGGTTTCTGTAAAATTTAAATTAATTTTAATTTTAAATCGCATTACCAAAGTGTTAAAAAGTCTTGAATCGAACTTCTAAGCCGCAGTGTAATGGCTTTTCCTGTAGCATTACTCCGAGGGCTAAGGGTTAGATGGAAGTCTTGACGCGTGTGTGAATTAATGCAACGTCCAGAAGACGCGTATAAAAAAAGCATACCGTTCCAATGGTTATTGCTCTTTCGTATTAACACAAAATAGGCTCTTTCCCATACAAACATTGAGCACGAGCACGCTCAAAAACTGTGTGGCCTTCCCCATTACACACCTGAATCCAATCCCAGGTTGCCAGGTATTTATGCTATCCACCCTCTGCAGACACCACAAATGGCTTGAGCTGTCTCAGTTGACCATTAATGTGAAGGAAACCGTCTCTATGTGCTTCTCCATCGGTAATAGACCCGTCACCGATATTTTTGAGGTACGGATCAAAAATGAATTAATTGAATCAGTAAATGAAG
Organism: Hyperoplus lanceolatus; assembly: GCA_026929865.2. Lineage (NCBI taxonomy): Eukaryota > Metazoa > Chordata > Actinopteri > Uranoscopiformes > Ammodytidae > Hyperoplus > Hyperoplus lanceolatus. The sequence goes on from CM049395.1 coordinate 39,315,539, forward strand.
TAAAATATCTGGGCATCATCCTGGATAAGAATTTAAAATGTGTTACGCAGGTTAAGTGTGTTGCAAAGAAGGTCAAACTAAATCTGAACTGTTTCCGTTTTATAAGAGGGGACTTGTCATGTCAGACGGCCAAATTATTTATGCACGCTATGATTTTTTTCTCATTTGTCATACTGTATCACATCATGGTCACAAAGTTCTTCTACCACATTAAAACCTATCTTTTCAATATACAAACAGACAGTAAAAGTCACGGACCGGAAACCCATGAGATGGCATCACTGTGGCATTCTAAAAAAACACAACCTTCTCACCTTTGATAACTTTATTAATTTGAGTAATCTTAAAAGGGGCACTGTGTAATATGACATCATCAAGAAAGTTCTAGAATGCAACGCTCCCTGGGTAACCCCACCCCTGTTGAATAATAACAGAAGCTACAGTGGCCTTCAAGGACAAGAACAATTCTAAATTCTAAACAATGCACCTGATGACATTCCAAAAACATGGATTCCTCCATAAGACTTGCCTGCTCAATGTACAACATGTAATATTAATATTTGTAATTCTCCTTTCAGGAGGATAATTCAGATTATTGGCAGAGGTGATTTTACACCAATGAGGACATATTAATGAATGAGGATATTGATTTTAGCTAATACATTACTTAAAATGTTACACAGTGTCCCTTTTAAATTGTTTTTCAAGTGTGTAAATAACCATGTGTCACCACTGTTGTCTGAATTGGCCATCAGACGTCAGAGCTCTCGTCGGGCAAATACACAAGCCTCCATCAATGGTGATTGTCTTGTTCCAAAGCACAAGACATCTTTCGGTCAGTCTGTTTTCTCTGCAAAGGGGGCAACACTGTGGAACCTCTTGCCCACTAGTCTAAAGCTAGAGACTAATAGCAGCACTTTTAACAGAGAACTTAAACAACGGCTCAAATCAAATCAACAGTGCTCACACAAATAATTTACAACTGGTGTATTGTTTGATCATGCTGCCTGTGTTTTACTCTACGTAGCCTATATATATATATTTGACTTATTATATTGCTGCTCTGTACTCCATTGTATTCTGCATTTTAATTGTCAGTTTTTATCAGTATTTTGATCTTGTTTTTGTTTTGACTTGTTTATTTTGTTGTTTTTAAAAGCCTCCTGTGGACAGGTGTTGTAAACTAGCATTTATGCTAACACACTGTAAACATTGCATCTGGTTCGTCCAATGTCATTGTCATGTCCATACACAAATAAAATAAAATCAAAACCAAGGCCACACCTCTCAATCATTAATTAAATAAACAAAACAAACAAACAAACAGCAATTTGGCTCCAACACGCAGGAACCCAATTCCATTATGAACGTAATGAATTGGGCTGTCTTGCTAGTTCTCGTCTTCCAGGAGAAGAAAATGGCTTTTTTTAATATTTTTTTTTAAATTAATGTTTCTGTTTTCTGTCCTTGTTGTGATGGTGCAGGTGTCTGTTTGTGTGTGTTTTAAAAAAAAGCCAAAATATCAACAAATAGCATTGTGAAATATAAAAAATAAAATTGTTGTCCTCCAGGAGCTCCAGGAGAAGGTGATCAGCCCAGAGAAATCTGAGGAGATGAAGCTGAAGTCCAGATACCCAAACCTGGGGAACAAACCGGGAGGGTCCGACCTGCTGCGGAAGAGACTGCAGAAAGGGGTGAGGGGACAATACTGTCTGTCTCTCTGTCTGTGTGTCTGTCTCTCTGTCTGTCTCTCTGTCTGTGTGTCTGTCTGTGTGTATGACTGCCTGTCTGTGTGTGTGTGTGTGTGTGTGTGTGTGTGTGTGTGTGTGTGTGTGTGTGTGTGTGTGGGGTCTGTCTCTCTGTCTGTGTGTCCGTCTGTGTGTATGACTGTGTGTATGACTGTGTGTGTGTGTGTATGTGTCTGTCTGTCTGTGTCTGTCTGTCTGTCTTTGTTTGTGTGTGTCTGTCTGTCTGCCTGTCTGTGTGTATGTGTCTGTCTGTCTGTCTGTGTGTATGTGTCTGTCTGTCTGTCTGTGTGTCTGTCTGTCTGTGTGTCTGTCTGTCTGTCTGTCTGTGTGTCTGTCTGTCTGTGTGTCTGTCTGTCTGTCTGTCTGTGTGTATCTGTCTGTGTGTGTGTGTGTATGTGTCTGTCTGTGTGTCTATCTGTCTGTCTGTCTGCTCAGGAAGACACTGCAGAAAGGGGTGAGGGGACAATACTGTATGTCTGTCTGAAGGAACATTTAGTATTCACTTAAAGACCTACTTCACTGGTGGAAATATGAAGGTGTATTGAACTCTGAGATCCTATGTAGTATAAATGTGCAAAAAAATATATATATATAGAAATCGGTTCATCCTAGCCTGAGAAAAGGCAAAAAGAGTGTTTTATGGTCCCACTGTAGAGAGAGAGAGAGAGATGGGATGGGATGACCTGCAGTAAAGGTCTTTTAACTTTTAACTATGAATCTCTCTTCTCTTCCAGAGTTGTATATATAAGTCGACCGCTATTCATCCTGCATCTCTGTCCATATTTCACAGCCTAATCTCTCAACTTCTTTCCACAGCAAAAGTACTTTGACTCTGGCGACTACAACATGGCCAAGGCGAAGATCAAGAACAAGCCGTTACCCACGACGACCAACAACCAACAGCAACAGCAGCAGGCGGATAAACAAACCTCTGAGATGACCACGGGAGACCACATCCCCACGCCACAGGACCTGCCCCAAAGAAAACCGTCGCTCGTGGCCAGCAAGCTAGCCGGTTGAGAGGCTGAGAAGGCTGAGCGGCTGTGATGTCACACCTTAGGCCCCTCCCACCATGCTCTGACATCATCGTGACATCATAGTGACATCATCACAACAGTCCAGTCGCAGAGATGAAAAAACATTAAAGGTGCAGTCGGTGATTCTGGAGAATTTTAGTTTGCCGATTTTTTTTTTTTCTGTGAATATCTACCCTCATAACATATCTGGTGGGTATAAAAAAAAAGGGGGGGGGACCACCATAGCTAGCAACATGCCCGCTTACAGAGCCTAGGCTGTGTATTAACACTTTTTTCAGCGCACACACATTAGCCTACAGACAGGTAGCGGATTGTGAGGAGATATTGTCGATTCTGGACAACGCTTGTTTCACAAAATAATTTTTTGGGAGAAGATCGGTGAATGTCTACTCATGATTCGCTATCTGTCCGTACTGTGTAACAACTGGTGGTAATACACAGCCTAGGCTCTGTAAACTGGTAGGTACAAAGGGCCCCACCGTAGCTAGCAACATGCATACAAATCAGTGAATATCTCCTCATGATCCGCTACCTGTCTGTACTGTGTGTGTGTGTGTGCTAAAACATATCTGGTGGGTCAACAAAGGGGGCCTACCGTAGCTAGCAACATGCCAGCTTACAGAGCCTAGGCTGTGTATTAACACTGGATTTATTTTCAGTGCACACACAGTACAGACAGGTAGCGGATCATGAGGAGAGATTCACTGATTTTGACAAAGTTAGGTTACGTTACTAGTCAATGGTTGCATTGAAATTTGTCTTTCCGCATATCACCCTCTCAAGTTCCCACACTCCAGAGGGGGTCAGAGCGCAGGGTCAGCCATAGTACAGACAGACAGACAGACACACAGACAGACAGACAGACAGACACACTCCAGAGGGGGTCAGAGCACAGGGTCAGCCATAGTACAGACAGACACACAGACACACTCCAGAGGGGGTCAGAGCACAGGGTCAGCCATAGTACGTACAGACAGACAGACAGACAGACACACTCCAGAGGGGGTCAGAGCGCGGGGTCAGCCATAGTACAGACAGACAGACTCCAGAGGGGGTCAGAGCGCAGGGTCAGCCATAGTACAGACAGACAGACACACTCCAGAGGGGGTCAAAGAGCGCAGGGTCAGCCATAGTACAGACAGACAGACAGACAGACAAACAGACACACACACTCCAGAGGGGGTCAGAGCACAGGATCAGCCATAGTACAGACAGACAGACAGACAGACAGACACACTCCAGAGGGGGTCAGAGCACAGGGTCAGCCATAGTACAGACAGACAGACAGACTCCAGAGGGGGTCAGAGCGCAGGGTCAGCCATAGTACAGACAGACAGACAGACTCCAGAGGGGGTCAGAGCGCAGGGTCAGCCATAGTACAGCGCCCCTGGAGCAGTTTGGGACAGTGATATTGACAACAAGCGTTCTCCAGAATCACTGACTCCACCTGAAAGCGACTACAACTTCATGTCCACTACAGTCTCGGAGCTGAAAAAATAACTTTTACTGTACACCTGGGCTGTCATACTAGGATTTCAAACTCGATACCCATACTCAGAAAAATAGTCTATACTCTTACTCTATACCATTTTCTATATCATAGCGGGGAAAATTACCAAAAAATTATGAGGCATGAATAAAATAATTAATAATAAGGTTAGAACAATACAAACTATTTTTAAGTTATCCAAATGAAGTGCAACATTTTCGACAGATTTTTCATTGCTGATTGAATAGAAATGGAAGGGATAGGTCACCATGGTTTCTGTCTAGTTGCTGTTGGAGAGGACATTTTTAAAAATGTGTATTTTTAATCCAATATTTAAAGGGGCACTGTGTAATATGACATCATCAAGAAAGTTCTAGAATGCAGCTCTCCCTGGGCAACCCCACCCCTTTTGAATAATAACAGAAGCTACAGTGGCCTTCAAGGACAAGAAAAATTCTACATTTTAAACAATGCACCTGATGACATTTCAACCAACATGGATGCCTCCGTAAGATCCTCTCAATGTACAAAATGTAATATTAATATTTGTAATTCTCCGCTCAGGAGGATAATTCAGATTATTGGCAGAGGTAATTTTACACCAATGAGGACATGTTTATGAATGAGGATATTGATTTTAGCTAATAAATTACTTAAAATGTTACACAGTGTCCCTTTTAAGTAATATCACATGAGAGGAAGCAATGTTGTCGCTCTATATCAGCGCTGCTGTGATTCGGTCGTAGGTACGAGGCTGCAGGCCGAGTGCCGAAGAGCACTGAAGTGAGCGGAGTGATTTTGTCAGTTTGGTGAACAGTGCCTGAACAGTCAGTGATGTTGTTCGCTCATATCAGCGCTGCTTCAGAACGCATGGAATGTCTCTCGTCCAATCAAATCACTCGCTCAGAACCAACTGCTGTATAAATACATTTTTATATCGATTAGTATCTTGAGTATGGATTTTTTTTGACAACCCTACAGTCTACCACATGGACTCAACGGGAACCTACAAACTATGTGTTAATGTCTCTCCCTTCTGTCACTTCCTTAAAGGCCTACTTCACCGGTTTGAATATGAAGGTGTATTGAATTCTGAGATCCTATGTAGTATAAATGTGCAAAAAAAATTAAAATCGGTTCATCCTAGCCTGAGAAAAGGCAGAAAGAGTGTTTTTTTGTAACCCTATATTTCTCTTTCTCGTGACATCACAGAAAGAGAAATATAGGGTTAAAAAAAACTTACTTTGTAAATATTACTGTGATGTCTTTTACTGTGACATCACAGTAATATTTACAAAGTATGTTTTTTTAACATGAACAGATTTCAATTTTTTTCGCACATTTATACTACATAGGATCTCAGAATTCAATACACCTTCATATTCAAACCGGTGAAGTCGGCCTTTAATGTTTCATTTTTATTCACTTCCATGTAAGAAAACAATGACTATACGTTTACATGCACGGCAATATTCTGATTAAGGTGGAGTCAATCGATTTCCAGTGTTTATACACAGCCTAGGCTCTGTAAACTGGTATCTAAACAGAGCTAGCAACATGCCCGTTCAACAAGCATTTCTCTATAATCGCTAACTCCACCTTAAGGTCCATATATTACGGTTATAAGACAATATTCCACATAAGGTGTATATACAGCCCCGGAAAAAATGAAGAGACCAGTCTGGATTTTTTCTTCAATCTTCATCTCTACATTACTTATTGAAAATGCTCTAAATGACATTATTTTTATTGTGAATTTGGTAGAAATGTTGTCAGTAGTTTATATTATAAAACCAAAATGTTCATTCTACTCAAACATATGCCTATAAAGAATGAAACAGAGAGAGACACTGAACTTTTGGAGTGGTCTCTTCATTTTTTCCTAGAGCTGTATGTGCAGAAGCTATGGGGAATAGTCTTGTTTACATATCAATCAACATATATATTTTTTTTAAGATAATTTTTTGGCATTTTCAAGCTTTATTAGACAGTACAGAGTTGAAATGGGGAGACAGAGAGAGAGAGGGGGGATGACCTGCAGTGAAGGCCCACGGGTCGGATTTGAACCCGCGACCACTGCAACGAAGGCCGGAGCCAATATGGTACACGCTCTATCCACTACGCCACCGGAGCGCCCCAGCATCAGTATATTCTGAATTAACCAGCGAAGTTTACTAGTAGTGGTAGAAGCGTAATGATGCTGGCGCATCTTTTTCTGCTAATACTTTCCGTCCTAAGCAAGGACAAAGAGCACTCCTGATGTCTTTATCATTGACCTGTCAGACAAATATGGCACCACTTCTTAATTAAGAAATGGTTTACACATGGTAATTTAACAGCCTTAAAGCAGATTGTGTGTCGCAAACTGTGGCAATTGCCGAAAAATGCTGCGAAAACTCCATCCACCAAGATTGGAATATTTCACAAGTCTTAATGCCATTATTGCAAACTCCGAATATGACCTTATTATGGTTAAGGTGAGAAGAAAGTGCTGTTTACAAGGCAAGGTCTAATTCAGAGGTTTTAAGTTTTAAGAAAAGTGCTATTTAAATACAATATACAGCTCCGGAAAACATTAAGAGACCAGTCTGGATTTTTCTTAAATCTTCATCTCTACTTTACTTATTGAAAATGCTCTAAATGGCAAAACATTTATTGGAATTTGGTAGAAATGTTGTCAGTAGTTTATATTATAAAACCAAACATATGCCCATACATAGTAAAACATGAGACACTGAACATTTGGTGTGGTCTCTTAATTTTTTCTGGAGCTGTAGTATTCTTAAATATGGTCTTAACTGGGTTATATCAGACAATTGCTGTATATGTAACTGTAGTCATTTATAGACAAGGACATCTGAGTGTGAGTGCTTGAGCTGGCTGTGTATACAAGGTGTTTACCGGTTAAAGGTGCTACGAGGAACTTTTAAATATTTCTGAAACAGTCTCATTTCTCCTCTGATGATCATGAATTACAATTACATGTAACAGCAAACGAGACCATCAGTGCAAAGAATGCTATTTTTATATAGTTTTTCTTAATGCCTTTGTCATGGGGTATACGCTCACCCAGGAAACAACAGCTGACGTGGTAAAAACACTACCGCTTTTGTCCAAAGGGGGGCGCTAGAATTAACACAAAATGAAAGTTCCTCGGAGCACCTTTTTAAACAAAAATGGGAAAAAATGGTGGGACAGGGGCTTAAAATTGATCACAAAATTCCCATCTATTTGGAGGTCTGTATCTAAATGTATATATTTCCTTATTTTTGGCACAGGGGCGGACGTCGGCCTTCTAAAATGTTTCACGTCAAAATCTGTATCATTCACTGTATGTCCTAATGCTAATCTTTGCTGTCAATATGTTCTATAGTAACCAAGAGGCTAATGCTCAAATCTGTCTACACTTTGATTGTGAACTATGGGGGTGAAGAGTTGTATGTACTGTGGAAAGGATACGAAACATTTGGGAAATCTCCAAAAATTTTAAGTCAACTTCATTGAATTTTTTTAGGCGAAAAGATAGAAGGAAAACTGACAACATTTGAGCCGACTAATTATATTTTTGTAGATGGAATTTGAGGATCTTTCATATGTATAAAAATGTCCAATGTTGAAGTTCTACAAACTAAGAGTTTCAAATGAAAACAGTTGTGCTGAACAATTCTCTATCATTTATACTGGGGCAACCGTGGCTCAGGTGGTTAAGCGGGTTGGCCAATGATCCAAGGGTTGGCGGTTCGATCCCCGCTCTGCCACCAGTGTCATGGTTGTTGTGTCCTTGGGCAAAGAAACTTCACCCACCTTGCCTCGTGTGAATGTGTATGACTGCTGTATGTTTGAGGTGGTGGTCGGAGGGGCCATAGGCGCTGAATGGCAGCCACGCTTCCATCAGTCTGCCCCAGGGCAGCTGTGGCTACTATGGTAGTTTACCACCACCAGTATGACTGTGTGAATGAATGGAACCTGGAACCCTGTAAAGCGTCTTTGAGTGCCTTGAAAAGCGCTACATAAATCCAATTCATTATTATAGATAACGAGTCGGTCAAAATGTTAAGAAAAAAAAGTGTTAAATTCCTGAACAAAAAAAAAAATTGGCAACTTTTAATTTCCAAATTCTTAGTATGTAGAACTTAGAACTTGAAGATACATTACCTATGAATGATATGGTTTTTTTAAAAGATATTTTTTGGGCATTTTTATGCTTTATTGATAGTGTAGAGACTAGAGACAGAGTTGAAATGGGGCAGAGAGGGGAGTGACATGCAGAGAACGACCGCGGGCTGGAATCAAACCCGTGTCCGCTGCTGGCCGAGGCCCATGGGGGGGACGCCCTACCAACTGAGCTAAGGGCACCCCCTTATGAATGATAAGTTATCTCAACTAAAGATAATTAGTAGTTGGCTCAAATGTAGACGGTTCTCCCTCAAACTAAGGGCCGGTTTCGCAGACATGGAGTAAGCCTATAGTTCTAGACTAAGGTTGCGTTCCGAATCGCATACTTTCTACTATGTAGTATGGTAGAAAAAAGATTTAGGATGTCCCAATTCTTGTGGCCAGATTTAGGATGGTTAGAAATACCCGGATGTCCTACTTCATGCGGCCAAGATTGTTAGTGTTGAAAAGTGCATCCTATTTGGGCGATTCTGACCCACAATCCGGTGCGCACGTGAAGTGACGTCACATCGACGAAGCCTCCATATGAAAACAAACGGGGATGAGACGGATATAAAAGCAAGAGGCAAGATCAAGGCGCAATGTTATGATGAAATAAGAGAGTAAAAGTATGTCCCAATAGTATGCCTACTGCATCCTAACTAGATTATTTTTATCGTCGGATGTAGTATGTAGAATACAAAAAAGAAAGAGTATGCGATTCGGAACGCAACCTAAATTGTGCTTTCAGTGGACAATCTCCATTCGAAATTCAATTCAGTCCAGGACTAGGCTTTTAATCCATGTCTGTGAAACCGGCCCAGAGAGTATCAGTTTTAGCCTCAATGCTCAAAAATGTAGTGCGGACATTTGCCTTGAAAATTTTGAGTTTTCTTAACTTTTTCAATGTTTTACTGTGTGTGGTGTTATCTCCCCAAAAAGCTAAATTGTAATCCATCACGGTGCGCAGAATCTAATGCAATGTAAGATAATATGTACATGAGTTGTGGGAGAAATCTTGAAAAACTTAAAAATCTCCGCTTATAAGACTTCAAGAGTAAAGAAAGGTATTGTTGTTGTTGCCTCCGTTTGAAAAACAGTGTTGACAAAGTGTGTTTCCATGTCTCAAAGATGGTTTGAGGTGTGTGTGTGTGTGTGTGTGTGTGTGTGTGTGTGTGTGTGTGTGTGTGTGTGTGTGTGTGTGTGTGTGTGTGCGTGCGTGCGTGTGGACCTAAAACTGAAAGATATATTCCTGTCAGTATAGGGACCAGTCTGTATGTGTCCTATGGTCTTTATATGGTGTGAAAATATTCAAATGATGGCAAAAAAAAAAAAGCATAAATAAATATACTTGGAGGAACCTTTTTGCGATGGGAACAAATACTGTAATAAACTATGTTCCAACTCTGGGTGTACACACACACACACACACACACACACACACACACACATACACACACATACACATACATGCACACACACACATACACATACACACACATACATACACACACACAGTGGGTAAACATCCTTCTATGCTCTATACTTCTCTACTCATAATAAGTTGAAGTAGTTTGTATCTTAATGAAATGTGCCCGGCCCTGTAAAGAATGTGCTTTTTCCAGGTTCCTTGTAGATTTCCAAAGCACGACATCCTTCTATCTGAGACTGTGCATGTATATGGCTGCTGCCCTAATGTCACTCTGTGCCATTTGTAAATAAAATAGTTTTGCACAAATGCTTGATTGCTGTGTCTTGTGTGTGTGTGTGTGTGTGTGTGTTTTGTCAATTATCTACACAATGCATACATCTAGCCACAACAGTCCCCTATTGTCATTACCTGTTTTTTCTCAAATTGTGATTAAAAAAAAAAAAGAAAATTAGGCAAAGCTGGTATTTCTTTTTATTCCATTAATTGATAGACTGAGCAGTTGTGTGGCCATTCGTAATGAAGGATGCAGAAAAACCAAAACACTCAGTTATTTTACATAGTGATTTGATATTTTCCCTGTATAACTAAATATTTCTTATGCTTTATTGATAGTGTAGAGACAGAGTTGAAATGGGGCAGAGAGGGGAGCGACATGCAGAGAACGACCGCGGGCTGGAATCCAACCCGGGTCCGCTGCTGGCCGAGGCCCATGGGGGGGGGGACGCCCTATCAACTGAGCTAAGGGCGCCCCCTTGAACATCTGTGTTGAAATGTACGTTTGTAATTTGTGCACTAAGTAAAGTATTGTCTCCTTGGCTTAAATGTTTGATCTAGTTTTCCATTCTATCCATTTATAATAAGAGTCTTTTTCCTACAAAGTTGTTTGATCCCTTAGGTCTGCAATCACATTCAAGCAAATGAAAAAAATATATCTTGATTTAGACTATCTCTAGGTCTTTTTCTTAATTTTACATTTTAATAACATCATCTGTGCTTTTGAATGCTCTTTTAAGTCGCAAAATAAATGATTATGTCCGGTTTTACATGGAAATATTGGAGTTTCTCAATGATCACAGACGGTTTGGACCCCACTGTTTGTGAATATAAACAAAGTGATAAAATAAAATAGATAACTCCATATCAGTTTTAGTAAGATGAAAATTCTAGTTTTATTCAGTCGACTAATGGCATCTCTCCCAAATTACAGAAATGTAAAAAAAAATGTATATTTTTGCAATGGTAATAAAATGTTTTTTATGAATCATATTAAATTAATAAATAATAAAATAAGAATGAATAAATACTTTAATTATTTAATTTTCTTTTGTTGGTGTAATACCCCTCCTCCACCACCAGAATGCGCAACGTCCAAATAAGTTTGAGTCAGAACATTTAGTTTAAAATAAATTCAAAAGAATAATGACGTCTCTCCCGAATTCCAAAAAATTTAAAAAAATTATACGTTTGTTTTTATACATAAGTTTGTTTAGTAAATAATGAAATAATAAATACAATTAAAATAATAATATAATTCAATAAAAAAAACTTTTGTTGGGGTATCATCCCTCCTCGATACATTAGGTTGTATAATGAATAAATAATTAATAATAATAAAAAAAACTATTTAATTAATACATTTTCTATTGTTGGTGTAATACCCATATGTGGCCACCAGAGGGCGCAGCGTCCCACGCGGAGTTAACCCTCCGTTCTATTCATTCCATCCATCGTTCTTCCCAGAATGCAAAGTGATCCACACACACACACACACACACACACCGACAAACCTCAGCAGCCCTGCCGCCTCCTGAACGCTTTCCCTGGGGGTAACATGGCGATAACAGCCGGACAACCATCTCCTTAGTCCCGCAAAAAAAAAAAGACAACATATCGCTTGGAAGAAAGAACCACAATCTTGTCCATGAAGAGCGGATAGCTGGCGGAGGTTAAGCCGACACACCAGCACCTAAACACCGACACATTACAGCCACCGTCATGGCAGCGTCGGAGCTGTATACAAAGGTAAACCTGGTTGATTTGTTTATTATATATTTCGGCTAAGGATCGAGCATTGTTTGTAGGCGCACACATTTTGTTTTAG
>CM049395.1:39332500-39340000 GCA_026929865.2 Hyperoplus lanceolatus
CAAATGTTTTCAAACGTGTCTATAATTGTTCAGACACAATAATCAAAAAACCTTGATCATGGAAATTTTACTTTGAAAGGCAAAACACAGTTTTTTGAGCTTAAATGTGCTTATATCTTATTCCTTGTGTCTCCCTTCTTTACAGGATGAGTCAAATGGATGGCTCTTCTTAAATATGTGGTCACATTTCCAATTTCTTCCACGGTTTTCTAGAAACAAGGGGTTTTGCAACTTCCAAAATGCACAAATCACCCCACCTTCCCCTATACATAAAGGTTCAAACGAAAAAAAAAAACGTTTACAGAGTCTAGGCTGTGTATTAACACCAGTACAGACAGGTAGTGGATCATGAGGAGATATTCACCGATTTTGACAAAGTGATTTTGACAACAAGCGTTCTCCAGAATCACTGACTACACCTTTAAGTTAAGGGAAATCTTCAGTCAGACATATTCATTCCATTAAAGACATTATTAATATATATTGTCCTTAAAACAAGAGTGTGAAGTACGGTCCGGGCTTTAGAGTTTAAACTGTGGGGAACTGAATGTGTCTATCGAATCATGTGATGTGAGGAAAGCCTAAATGTTTGTGTTGTGTGACTGTCTGTGTGAATTTACGTGTGTGTGTGTGTGTGTGTGTGTGTGTGTGTGTGTGTGTGTGAGACTGTCTGTCTGTGTGTCTGTCTGTCTGTCTGTCTGTCTGTCTGTCTGTGTGTGTGTGTGTGTGTGTGTTTCTGCGTACGTACGTGCGCGTGTGTGTGTCTGTCTGTCTGTCTGTCTGTCTGTGTCTCTGTCTGTCTGTCTGTCTGTCTGTGTGTCTGTCTGTCTGTCTGTCTGTCTGTATGACTGTCTGTCTGTCTGTCTGTGTCTCTGTCTGTCTGTGTGTCCCTGTGAACGTTGTGTGTGTGCATGCGCCTCTGCATCTGTCTGTGTGTGTGCGTGCGTCTGTGTGTGTGTGTGTGTGTGTGTGTGTGTGTGTGTGTGTCTGCGTCCATTTCCGTGTGTGTGTGTGTGTGTGTGTCTGTGTCTGTCTGTGTCCCTGTGTGTGTGTGTGTGTCTGTCTGCCTGCCTGCGTCTGTGTGTGTGTGTGTGTGTGTGTCCGTTTCCGTGTGTGTGTGTGTGTGTGTGTGTGTGTGTGTGTGTGTGTGTGTGTATCTCTCCAATCACAATGGGAAGGTTTCATTCGCCGCAGTAGCTCCAGACCCCAGTCTAGCTGCTCTGTTTGCGCGTGTTGCTCCTAAAGGCATATAGTTAAACCTTAGCATCATAGCCACAGAATGAGATAGGGATTCGATACAGTTGCTTTTGTAGCAAGCAGCGAGTCCAGTCGAGTTGATGACTTGGTATCAGCTGTTGTTTGGGAGAAGGGGAGATATCTAAGAGCCAAGATGAACCGGGATTTGGAATACATGTTTGTCAAAGTAAGTAAGTGTGTTGTTTTTTTTAAGTTTCATGCTATTGGTTAAGTTGAAAAGTGGCTTAAAAAGTTCAGAGGAATTTATTTTAATCAAGGCAAGACTAGTCTTTTGGCTAGATTTTAGTCTGCTTTGCTTCCATAACATGTCTTCTTTCACACTAGTATAAATCAAAAGGTCCAAAATGTACGTGTATATATGTCCAAGTAAGCTTTTTTAACGTTTTTCAGTTTTCATGCTATTGAGTTAGTTCGATATATGGCTTGAAAAGTGATGAGGAATTTATTCTAATCAAGGCAAGACTAGTCTTTTGGCTAGATTTCAGTCTGCTTTGCTTCCATAACATGTCTTCTTTCACACTAGAACTGGGTTTTGGAATATATGTTTGTAAAGGTAAGTTTGGGCTCATTTTCTCAACACTTTCATGCTATTGGTTAAGGTGTAAATGTGGCTTGAAAAGTTAAGGGGGAATTCTAAAAGCAAGGCGAGACATTGCTGGCAAAAATATCGTTTTTTTTCAAGCACTTTTGTCTGTTCAGTGCTATTGAGTGAGTTTAAATAGGCTTAAAAAAGAGAATTGTGTTTTATGAGACAAAGATATAGTTTTTTCAAGCATTGAGAATTGTGTGGCTAGATTGTTGTCTATTTATCTTCCATAACATGTCTTCTTTCATACTAGTATAAATCAAAAGGTCCAACATGTACATTCAGGTGTTTATTTGACTAAACCTTGTCTGTTTGCGTCTGTATATTTCTCCTGTACAACCATCTTTAACGGACATTATCTCAACGTTAGTTTCTGAACTTCTAAATCACTTTCATCATCTTAAGTTATGATAACGTTGTAGGCGTGGCCTTGAATGATAGGAAATTGTCAGATAGATAGATAGATGGATAGATAGATAGATAGATAGATAGATAGATAGATAGATAGATAGATAGATAGATAGATAGATAGATAGATAGATAAATAGATAGATAGATAGATACATAGATAGATATTCATATATTCATATATTCATATATTCATATGGTATAGTGTTAGGGGAAGTGTGTGTGTCTGTCTGCCTGCCTGTCTGTCTTTGTGTCTGTATGCCTGCCTGCCTGTCTGTCTGTCTCTCTGTCTGTCCTGCCTGTCTGTCTGTCTGTCTGTGTATGCCTGCTGCCTGCCTGTCTGTCTCTCTGTCTGTCTGTCTGTCTGTCTCTGTCTGCCTGCCTGCCTGCCTGCCTGTCTGTCTCTCTCTCTGTCTGTCTGTCTGTCTGTCTGTGAACACATTTTGTAACACAGTTTTTACAGTTATGTCAACGGCATCAGCAGGGCAGGAACAGCTAATTAGATTTTAGTCTGAGCTGAGTTTTGAGTTTGTGAACAACAGCCGAATCTTTGTTTTACAAGTATTTCTGTCTTCCAGAGGCTGCATGTGTGTCTCAAAACAGGATGAAGCAGTAGGGCTATTTTTCGTCTGCTAAACTCTACTCCAGAAGTTAAAGGCCTACTTCAGCGGTGGAAATATGAAGGTGTATTGAACTCTGAGATCCTATGTAGTACAAATGTGCAAACATTTTTAGAAATTGGTTCATCCTAGCCTGAGAAATGGCCGAAAGAGTGTTTTATGGTCTCACTGTCTAACCCTACATTTTACCCTGTGTGACATCACACAGGGTAAAATGTAGGGTTAGGATTAACAGGACAGCTGATACGGTTCATTTGTTTTTGCTGCCCTGAAACTTCATGCAAACGTCCCTAGAACTAACGAGACCGTCATCGAAATGTCCCAATATCCCAATCGTAATGAACTACCTTTCTTCTTCTTTTGGCATTTTTAAGCTTTATTAGGAGAGAGAGAGAGAGAGAGAGAGAGAGAGAGGGAGAGAGAGAGAGAGAGAGAGAGAGGGAGAGAGAGGGAGCGAGAGAGAGAGAGGGAGAGGGGGGGCGAGAGAGAGAGAGAGAGAGAGAGAGAGAGGGAGCAGAGAGAGAGAGAGAGAGAGAGAGAGGGAGCAAGAGAGAGAGAGAGAGAGAGAGAGAGAGAGAAGAAGTCGGCTTGTTACGCAAACCGGAAATGCTCGTAAACGGAGACCTGTGGAGACCGTCCCGTTTAACAACGCTCTTTCGGCCCTGGTTCGGCCTTCGAATCGGCCTTCATAGACCGCGAGACCGCGTCCTACCATGGAGGCGGTCTCTGTAATGGGATGCAGCCACAGACAGACAGACACACTCACAGAAACACACACACATGCCGGTCATACCCATTGGTTCGCCAGAAGACAAACATTAAAGGTGCAGTCAGTGATTCTGGAGAACGCTTGTTGACAAAATCAGTGAATATCTCCTCATGATCCACTGCCTGTCTGTACTGTGTGTGCACTGAAACATTCCAGTGTACGTACACACAGCCTAGGCTCTGTAAACGGGCATGTTTCTAGCTATGATTGCCCTCTTAGTTTACATACCATTTATCTACATACCCATCATTTACAGAGTCTAGGCTGTGTGTTGACATTGGATTTCTTTTCAGCGCACACACAGTACAGACAGGTAGCAGATAGTGAAGAGATATTCACTGATTTTGACAAAAAAGTGATTTTGACAACAAGCGTTCTCCAGAATCACTGACTCCACCTTTAAAATGGAGTTCTATGTAACTATGACCACATTAAAGCTGGGGTATGTGATTTCTGATTGGTCAAAGTTAACATGAGCTGTACACTTTGACCAATCAGAGCGAGGCTCTCTGTTCTTATTGGCTGTTGGGACTGTCCATTCACTTTGGCACGACTTTGTTGGTGTAGAGCAGTGCTTCTCAAATGGTGGGGCGCGACCCCCTGGGGGGTCGCGGTGGGATCTCGGGGGGGGGGGGGCGCGAGCGGCAGGGGGGACTTAGTGTTTTTTTTTTTTTTTTATATATTTTTTTTTTTTTCTTAAATAAACATTATACCAAGGGTCAGAAGTGTAACAGAATTTATATCTTACAAAGAAAGGGAGTATCCACTCATTGGACAGAAGGCTGTCAACATCTTACTACCCTTTGCCACATCCTATCTGTGTGAGATGGGCTTTTCCACTGTTGCTGCACTCAAGACAAAGTACAGGTCCCAGCTTAACATTGAGCAAGAGTTAAGAGTAGCAGTATCAAGTTTGAAGCCCAGATTTGGAATGATGTGCACTGCAAAGAGGGCTCACTGCAGCCACTAGAATACAGAGCAAATTGTATTTTTGTTTATTATAAGCAGAATGTGTTCATATAAAACAGACAAATAGGGAAATAAGTTCAAAATAATTGTGAAGGTGAATTTAGTTATATTAAAAAAGCTCAAACTGATGTAGCTGCCAGTTTCAAATAGTTCAGGGTTCAAGGCTTTTTTAATGTCTTGTGTTATGTTCAGGGAAAGTATGCAAATTGTACATTAAATATTGTTGCAAATGTTGCACACAAAGAGTAATGTTTATTTTTAAGTCATATATATTTTTGAAAGGGAATAAGCTGATGAAGCTGACTGACAAGTGACCAATGTTTACTGTTTAAAAATGTTATTAATTAAATGAAAACCCCAGTGAAACATTTGCTCTTGTTTCTGTGTTTTGAGATTCACACAGACTGAACGGTCTTGTTTAAATGTTACAAATTGAGTTAATAAACTTGGAAATTGTTTTAAGATGTTGCAGATGTCAGCAAATTTTATTAATCTATTTTAATAATAAGGTGATTGTATGCAGAATGCTGGTGCTAGCAACTCAAACTCATATATAACTCTTATACAGATAAATAAATAAATATTAGCAGGTTCTCAATAGTATTTCAATTTTGGGGGGTCGCGAAAAAATGTCAGTCTCCTAGGGGGGGCATGACAGAAAATAATTGAGAAGCACTGGTGTAGAGCGTGTCAGGGAGGGACCATAGGGGAGGGACCAAAGAGAACAAGTGGAGCGGTTGAGGTATTTGGGTTCGAATCTCTATCCCAACTGCTATTTTCTCCCCAAATCCTCCACCCCAGCTTTAAAGTGAGTGTTCTGTAACCATGGCATCATGCTGAGTCTGCCCAGCTGAGCAGAGAAACAGCAGATTCTCACATGAGGGTTTATCATGTGACGTGTGTGTGTGTGTGTGTGTGTGTGTGTGTGTGTGTGTGTGTGTGTGTGTGTGTGTGTGTGTGTGTGTGTGTGTGTGTGTGTGTGTGTGTGTGTGTGTGTGTGTGTGTGTGTGTGTGTGTGTGTGTGTGTGTGTGTGTGTGAGAGAGAGAGAGAGACGAGGCTGCTGCAGTCTGGGGCTTTTCTCACATACCAACACACACACACACACACACACACACACACACACACACACATACCAACACAGCTCTGGAGATAGTTATGTCTGCTCCAAATGATTCAGGCAAAGGGTTCGTCCCTGGTTCGTTCACACATTCAGTACAAAGAAAGTTTAGTCTGTTTAATGCTGCACAAATATACAAGCAACATGAAGAGAAACGTATAGAGAACACACATCTAAACAGACAAAAAATAATAAATTGGAGTCAGCATTTCTGGAGAACGCTTGTTGATCAAATCACTTTTTATGAGGAGAAAAAGAAATCCCCCTATTAGTCAAAACTCAAATAGATTCAACAACCTCTAGCTCACTGGAGTTCTGGTTTGATTTTGTAAGGCAATTGAAACTAAGGAAAGACCAGAAAGCACTTAGATGGATAGCCTTTGACACTCAATTTAAACCAGGAGAAAATGATGCCATATTTAAGCAATGGGCAGTAAAAGGTATTAAGGCAGTGTGTACACTGATGGGAAAAAACAAAGAAGTACAGACTTTCCAAAAACTAAAAGAAACATTTTCTCTTCATAATCGGGATTTATTTAGGTATATACAATTAAGAGATTATTATAATAAAGAAATGAAGATTTCTCAGGAAATAAACCCAGTTATAAAGAATATGATCAATGCATATAAACCAAATAGTAAAAGTGTAAAAGTAATCTCCATGTTTTATGACGGTATTATGGAATGTAAGGGCAACTCAACATTGTATCTAAAATTAAGATGGGAAAAAGAATTAAAGGTAGAAATTTCATCAGATGTATGGTACGATATGTGTGAAGCTCAACATACTTCCACAAGTTCACAACAACTGAAGGTTTTCAACTGGAAAAATTTGGTACGGTTTTTTATTACACCTAAAATCAGTAGTAAAGCATCTTCAACACCCCGGCCATGTTGGAGACAGTGTGGCTGCTTAGAAGCACACCACACACATATGTTTTGGAGTTGTGAAAAACTGAGGTCATTTTGGAAAGATGTCCATTTAGTCTTAATTAATGTGCTTGGATATAAGATTCCTTTGTCATGCACTGTCTTGTACTTTGGTCACATTTCACTGGTTACTCTACAGAGGGACAGATACTTGGTAAAAGTACTCCTTACAGCAGCAAGGAAAACCATAACTTGAAGCTGGTATAAGCCTGATTCACCTAAACAGCAACAATGGTTTGATGTCATTCAGGAAATAAGGACAATGGAAGGACTGACTTGTGTGTTAGGTTTGAGGTTAGATTTGTATGCTAAGAGATGGCAGAAGTGGATACTTTACTCAGATAAACTATAAGGACACTGGCTCACAGTGTGTTTGCATTTAAGTGTAATGCAGCTACTTGAGCTGTGCTTATCTTTACATAGGTATGTATTTCAGCTTCTTGTCTACATCACGTTTTCCCACAGGCTCTGTTTTTGTTTGTTTTTGTTTTAATTGTATGTATGTTGTTGAATGTTTTGTTTTATCTGCACTGAATTAACATCTGTAAGTTGATTTACTATGTGAAGATGTGATGTGCTAAAAACTCAAGAAAAACTAAAGTATAAAAAAAAAATCACTTTTTATGAAAATCAGTGAATATCTCCTAACAATCTCCTACCTGTCTATATTATATGTGTCCATTTGTGAATACACAGCCTAGGCTCTGTAAACAGGCATGTAAACAAAGGGGCGCCCACCATAGCTAGCCACAGAAGACAACTGTTTGACCTAGTTGCATTTTTCTACTTGTTATAGATATATCGATACAATAGAGTGTATGGCACAGAGTCTCTTAGTCTTCA
>CM049395.1:39347500-39367500 GCA_026929865.2 Hyperoplus lanceolatus
AGGCCTACTGTGTCATTGTTTTCATTTATGTTTTCATTATTGTAAGTGCAGCAAAGTTACTCAGCTCCCGTGTACAGTACCAGTTTGCCCAAGGGGACAATAACCTTTAATTGGATCGAAATATATGTAAATTAATTGGATGCTACTCTCTTCTATAAGTCCCAGATATACTTTTGTGTGTGTGTGTGTGTGTGTGTGTGTGTGTGTGTGTGTGTGTGTGTGTGTGTGTGTGTGTGTGTGTTGGGGGGGGGGGGGGGGGGGGGGGGGGGGGGGGGGGAATACTTTACACGAGAGGGTAACAGTAAGTAAGTGAGTGAGTCAATGTAGTCACTTGTACACAGGGCACATTGAAATTCGTCTTTTCTCATATCCCCTCTCAAGTTACCACACTCCAGAGGGGGTCAGAGCGCAGGGTCAGCCATAGTACAGCACCCCTGGAGCAGTTTTGGGGTAAAGTGTCTTGCTCAAGGACACAATGGTAGAGATGGTGGGCACCGTAGATGTAATACCAGCCACTAGTTGTACTACTAACTTGATAACAAGATATTGACCATAAAAGTTACGGTTGACTTAAAGCTGGGGTATATGATTTCTGATTGGTCAAAGTTAACATGAGCTGTACACTTTGACCAATCAGAGCGAGGCTCCGATTCTCTGTTCTTATTGGCTGTTGGGACTGTCCATTCACTTCGGCATGACTTTGTTGGTGTAGAGCGTGTCAGGGAGGGACCATAGGGGAGGGACCAAAGAGAACAAGTGGAGCGGTTGAGGTATTTGGATTTGAATCTCTATCCCAACTGCCATTTTCTCCCAAAATCCTCCACCCCAGCTTTAAAGCAAGGTGCATATTAATGCTGCCTGCGTCATGAATGAATATGTGTTATTATTTGTAATTACATATATACATATTGACATTGTACACCCTCAGCAAAGATCCTAAATGTTCCTCGTCTATTTGCTATCTCTACACTCACACACCAGTTTGCATTACACGATGGCATTGTGTCTGAGATATGCCTAGGAAAAGTAGGACCTTACAAGTTAGTTCTGTTGAATAGAATAGAATAGAATGGTGTAAAATATGTTTATTGTATTACGATTTCGACTTGAAAAGGTCTAATCTAAATGAAAAGCTAGTATCAAAAGGTTTATTAGTTATGTCCTATCAAACCCATATTAACCAACTTGTAGCACAATGCTTAAATTGTCTATTATTCCTTCATAAAGACGACTCTCCGCTCACCACAGTTCCTACAAGAGACGCGAACCCCGTCCTCTTTAATAGCGCTGGATTTACCCTCTTTACCACCTGAGTTTTACATTTATCGAAAGTATAATATTCAATATATACCACTGTGTTGAAAAGTGTCTATTTTATCAGATCCACCTCATCCTAGGATGAGGCCGACCTCCTCTAAACTATTAACCCTTTCTAATATTGCTTCTCAAAATACTTCTCTATGTTTTAGAATAAAGATTTCAATTCGCAAGGTATTGTTTGTAAGTTGTACGTAACTTAGTTTGTAAACCACCCTTCTAATGAAATAGAACAGATATACTATTTTCAGAATATAAACATCTAGTTTAATCTGGGAAGGTATTTATAACCTATTCTTTTATTTTTAAAGATTAGGTGTATCAACATATTCTCTCCTTACAGAGAGGTTAATTGTATGAGGTTGTGTGTGTTTTAAATCAGTAATGTGCCGTTGTGTGGAATCAAAGTACTTACCTCCCCAGGGACGAAACCATCTCTTTGAAGAAAAAACCCTATACCTAAAGTCCTTCTGTTCCAGTTATAAACTAATTCACAACTGAGGCTTTACAACATTTAAGGGATTTTATTTACAAAATACAAGAGAGTATAGGTATAATACATAAAATGGACAAGAAAGGAAAAGAAAAGAGGTTGTATGCCTATAACTCATCCAAGAGAGTTATTTTGACTTGGTTCTCGTTTCTAAATTTGTTGTAGCTCGTGAAACAATACCCAAACACTTGCGTGCCTGTAAGTATCATCTTAAGAGCTACGAAAACTTCATGTCGTACAAGAGGTTAGACAGATACCTTTGTCGCGCCTAGATAAAGAAAGGCATATCTCATTGGCTAAAAGTTCCACAAAAGTATCTGTCTATTTTCCTGCAACTCAGTCCGTTTTCCTATTTATAAAAATTCTTGATCAAGTCATTCTTAGTGTCAAGAGGTTCAAAGATGTGTTTTTAAAAGACTTTGCCTCTAAGTACTTCGAAGTCCAAAATCTTTCAGAGTATTTTGGACTCACAAAGTTTTTCTTCTGCCTCCATGGTGGGAGACAGAGAGAGCTGGAACAGAGTAGTGTCTACAAAAAACCGGCCCAAAAAAGCCCTGTCCTGCTCAAAACTTGCTGTTATATAGTGACTTGAGAAACCAATGAGCCTTGAGAGAAGGAGGAGTGAAAAAGACACAGCTGCACGGGGGAGCCCCGGTAGCCCCCTCCCTCTACTCTTTCCTACTGTATGGCCATATAAGGTCCTTCCCCCTACTCACTTCCTATGGCCCTATGGTCCTCCCCTTTCTACTCTGTTTCATTAAACATTTCCTACTTTTACTTATTGACAAAAAAAAAGAGATACAAATGTCACAATATATGCACAAGTAATAAGTTGCATCAAGGTCACCTCACTCCACACCCTCTCATGTCACTTATTACTTGTAAATAATCAACCATCATCCAGATATCAAATACCCTCATCATAAAAAATTAAAATTAAAAATCATAAAAAAATTCATAATCTTTTTTTTTTTTTTTCAAACAGATCTATAAAAAATAACAATAAATCACATGCACCCAGAAAAAGGAACCACAAAAAAGAAAAGCATAAACGTAATAATATAATAATTATAACATTCATAATGGTAAAATCCAATTCAGAGAGCATAAACACAACACCAGATAAAAAAGTTAAAATAAGTAAGTGACGGATTACCAAAAACCTATTCAAATAAAAAAGCAAAAGATAATATAAGCAACCTCAAAGTGTATACACAATACTAAAAGACTCCCCTCAGTTACATAGGCCAATACAACCATGACACAACCGTACAGATGAAGAAACATTTAGCAAAACACATTAGAGTACACCAGTAAGAAAACCATGATATCCTGACACCATTCAGAGTAAAGAGTTCATCAGACAGTACAATCAAAAGTTCATAAGTTTGCAATGTCCAAAAAATTTAGAAACACAGTCCCACGACGATCTTAACTTTAAAAAGAGTATCCTCAGGCCTCTTGAGCCCCTTCTTCAATCACAGAGTATGTAGATTAGTTAGTATTTGAGTGTCTGCTCAATATGCAAGATGGCAACCCTTGTCCCCATGTTTACACACTTTGATATCTTTTCCAAGCTTAGCATAAAGGACATCTTCCCAACTGTCCCCAGAACTTCTGATCTTAGAATAGTACACCTGCCCCTGGCCCACAGCATAGAAGACTTGTCTGCTTGTTGTGAGAGCAAGAAGACAGGCAGATGCAGAAAGGCCCACTGCATGACAAGAATGACGCCACAGCAGGATAGTTGATGGGCCCCAACCGACTGTTAGGAGTGTCATGGAACACAGCACTCAGCAAGCGAACGATTCTTCCCCTCCAGGAGACATGGTGTAGTTCACCCAGATGGAACAGGAGATGGTCAGGTTGGAGGTGTCACAGCCTGAAACGTAACTATCAAGTCACGCCTATGTGTCAGAGGTCTAGTAGGCCCAGAAGTCTCCCAACTTCTTCTGCAGACTAAGAGTCTATGGTTGTGATATAATAGACTACTCAATGTAAGAGGAAAATGCAATTCACTAACTAAGGCTGCTGATAAAGTTGTATTTAGGACTTTTAGAAAGAATCCTATTGATTCGTATTGGAATATAGAGAGCCTAATGCTTAGTGAAGAGGCACTACAGCCTCTGTCATAAGGAGAGTGAGAATGTCTCACCATCGAAAACTAAAAAGAAAAGTAGCAAATCAAACTTAAGTAATCCATCAATAAAATAAAGATAAACATAAAGATAGAAACTGGTGTTATGCTCGTATGCTATATTCATAGGGTACTCACATAATATCAGGTAGCAAAACTAAAATCTTTCTATAATAGAAAAGGATACGTGAACAAATCACTCACAATTCAGTAGTAATAAAAATGAAGATGAAAATAAAAGTAACAGTGAAACTAATATCACTGGTATAATCCTTTTATCATTTATTTCTTCATCTAATTCAAAATTTCAAAATATAAATAAAAACATCTAGGTAAAAGGCACTTAGACAAGCCCTCAGATTTTATTTCAAAAGCTGAGATTTGCAATAGATTTCAGGTTTCTGGGTATCTGTTCCAGACATGCAATGAAATAAAAACCAAAAGCTGATACTCCATACTCATGTTTTTAGCCACTAAGGTAAAACAAACATAATAACTTATTCTCCCAAAGGCACACATCTTTAATTAAGGCGAATCACCCCAAGTGAATGGGATTTTTTCCCTGTCTTTTAAACCAAAGAATCCAGATGTTGGATGAAGCCAGATTTAGAACTTTATTTTATGTTTACCACATATTAGTCTTTAAAGATTTTACTCCACAGATTTCGGACACTATTTCCTTGTATTTAATAAATCAAAAAATACTATGTAAGCCTACGTTTTAGAAATGCACCTTTGGCATGTTTTCAGGAAGAGAATGTATCATATATCAGACTAACAATATATAAACAGATGCTTGTGTAAAACTTTCAAAATAGGGCAATGAATGACACTGGGAAGTCTAGTAGACGCCAGTGGTTTAGAAGCCGAGACATTTTATTCAGACTCGGAGTATTGAAAAAACTTAATCAGTGAAAACGGCCGTCAAAATAAATAAAATAAAAATAAAAACGTGAATTTTACCGAATTTATCTACAATAATTTATTGAATTAGGACCTATACCCCTCAACACCGCTGCTTAACATATAAACTATGCTATGGCATAACAAACATTTTCATCCACACACTAATTAAAACGTGATACATTCATTATGAGCCACTGTCGCTGTGGCCGCACCGTTAAGCCGCTCCGCAGCGCTCTCTCCTCTGTCTCCCTCCCCCTCTCATGCTCTTAACAGACTGTGTCTCTCCGCCGTAATCGATCGGAATCATTTACATGTTTTTAACACTTCTCCCCTTCAAAAGGCAATCATCTAATGTTTGTATCCACATAAATCAGTCTTTATTTTGTGTTAGTTTGGAATATTTTCGGTGTTTTTTACCATTTTATTTTGTGATTTTCAAACTACCCGCGGCAACCAGAGCAGGTCCCGTGATGCCTTCTGGCGAATCAAATCATACGCGCACCAGTCAAACAGGTTGCGCTCACTGCACCAAATCACTCCTCACACTTTCACTATTTGTTACTAATCAAAAGCAAATGTCCATATTTTGATCCTATAAGATTATACTTGAGATACAGAGCTTTCTAATAGTACCATGGTTATTAAGAGTCAGACAACGGTCGCGCTGCTGTAGGCTATGTTACGTTAAAATGCTCACTTTTGGCAAAACCTTGGAGCAAAACTCAGACGCAAGGAAAAAATAAAAATAAAATATATAGTAAAATAAACATTCAAACGCTTATTTTTGGTCCCGTCGTTCACATCAATATGAAAGAATATAGCCTATGTTGTGGAAACTAGAATAGACACACATCTCAAAATTGACCCGTGCTAAACAATAACCCCCTACGTTTTTTCCTGTCCTATCTTGAAGCCATATTATTTTGGATTTCAGTTTTCACACTCAGCTGGAAAAACAAAAAAAATAGCTGAGAGGAAAAACCTTCTACGATAGAAAAGACTGTGATTAAATACAGACTAAGATAAAAAGAAAGAATACACTAGACTATACTAAAGTAAAGGCAACTTGTAAAAAGTTAAAGTTTTAAACTCAAAGAGCACCAGCTGTGTCTTCAAAGGTCAGCTCAGAGTGTGTAGGAAGGAAGGATAGACGCCATAAACTCTGGCCACTTCTTTTTAGGGCTACAATATGTTTTCATGTAGGCCCTAGTTCCTCTAAGGTGTGAATTCCCAGGCACAGTCGGTGGGAACCTGCAAAGGTTTTTCTACCCACAGTTTTCTTCTCTTCACACTCTGAGATCAAATGTACAAATGTATTAAACATCTAAATAAAATAAAGATAATAAATCGGTCCCCAGGGCAGACAATATTCCACACGGCATTGTGTAATGTATATTGAGCTAAAAAGAGTTCAACACTGAATCAAAGAAGAATGAGGTAAGGTGTCTCCACTTTATTTAATTTCTCAAAGGAGTATTCTCAGTCGTATCTTTAACTCATCAACCAAACACAGTGTTGAATCTCTTAACTCTTGTGTTGTATGTGCATTTTGGAAATGAGAACAAATTTCTCTTTTAAAATGAACCCCATCTTATGTGTCCAGTAAGTTCTACAAAGTTTGTGCACCAGAGTAACTTATCGAGGCCATTTCGATGGTCACTCTGGTGTGTGCATTTTCTTACTCTGGATGGAAAATCAAAGTTCTCTAGCCATAGGCTATTTAGGCCTTTCTATTCCTATTTCTCGGTTACCAATAGACTATCCTGTCTGACTGCTTTAACAATCATTTTTAGAACATCTATTTCTCTCATTAAAAACCCAAACCATAAAACCTTAAACCTATATTAAATAGATTACTTCACCTTTGTAGGCTAAATGACAAAGATTGTTTGTGAATATTTTGCGAGTAGTTCTACTGCGCTAATGTCAAACTGTTTCTATACTACTGACTCGCTGTTAAAGCTTCAGAGCCGTCTCTTCTCTTTGCTCTGAAAAACCATTTTCCTTCCTCTACGAATGTTTAATGAAAATATATGCCTGAAAGACTACCACTAACGTTCATGAGGTTTTTAGTGTGAGCGCAGCAAGTATTAGTGTAAATGAAAAGCTTTGTCTATTTTTACCATTTTTAAATCCACTAAAACAGAAGACATGCTGCTATAGCCTATCTAGTGCGCTTCATGTGAAAAACTATATTCCTGTTTTTATTTGCTTCAAAATAAAAGCCTACTTACGTTTGCTATTAATCATGCTTTTTAATGTGAAGGCGCAAAGGAAATGCCCCGTTTGCACGCAGTCGCTAACTTTACTGTGGTAACATAGAGCGCACTATTTAAAGTGAGAGCCATGCTTGTCCCGTTTACAAAATGTAAGAGTTTGTTAAATGTTAAAAACACAGCGAGCACCTATTTCCCCATCTTATCAACGGATGGACTCAATAACTTACTCATATAAGACTATTTTACCCCATATTTTTCGAAAGTTGATTTTGAGCTCTCAAGGCTTTCTTACTGTAATCTAGAATTGCTTTTTTTCTGACAATTTGGAAAACCTTGGTGAAATGTCTGTCACCTCTACCCCCCCAATTTATGAGTCCCGGGGTGCAGACTCCATTTTGATTTCCCTGGGTGCTAACTGCATGTCTCTCAAAATGGAGGAGAAGGAGAAAAGGAAGAATTACCCTCTCAAAAGTCCCTATTTAGAAAATAAATTAGGCTACTATACCACAATGGTTTTCATCGGGCATTGGTCCTAATAGTTTAACATGTAAATCTATGTGTACCATTAAAATAGTCGGAAACTTTAAAATCTACTATTGTTTCGTGTAAGAATTTTTATTTTTTATTTTTAAAGCCTTGTAATAGCACAAGATTTAACATAAGAAATTTATGCCTATTCTTAAAAAGGTTTCTCTCTCCTCTTGTGGAAGCCGTATAGGCCCTCTCTCTCTGTTTGCCTCTTCAGACAGAGTTAAACCGCATTCATCCTTAATTGTAAAGTAAGCTACAATCTAGCCACTAAAAAACAAATGACGGGTGAGTAAAAGTGAAACACCTTTACTATATATGGTGGTAACAAGCCTTTTAATTCCTTTCTTGGATCCCTGAGTCGTACACTAATTTGATCAGATTAACTGGACTTTCACCTGTTCTGGACATCGCCTTTTTCGATTCCAGTGAGAAAGGGGAGGTATTATATACTTATCTTTTTAAATATATCCTACCGCCTGGCTTCGATTATTACAAACTAATAACCACAAGTACTTGTAACACCTAAACTTAGTACGCAGAAACAATTGAACTATCTACTAAATCCCTTTCTGTATACTTTGAGTTTTATCTCAATCAGAAAGCGCTTTTTTACTGAACCTAGCCTATAACATCTTACCTAAACAGTTTTAATCTCCCCATTTTAAACAGACGATTCCTACTTTACATAAGAAAGCCGGCCGAGTTTTTAGAGGAAGACCAAATAGCCTCCTGTCCAGTGTATTAGTTACTAGACTTAAGTAAAGCAGAAAAAACAAAAAACTTAATCTCCAATTGTGCTGGTTTGTGCGTTATATTTTTATTAAAGAAAATTGAACGCAAATTGGAGACACGTCGTATTTTTATTCCTTCTGGCAGACATTAATTATTTCCTCGGCTTGTTTTCGCCGGTTGAAAAAGACTCTCTCCCTCACGGGAGTTTCAGGTCCTTGTATTTTAAGCTCGGAAGAAAGTTATTCCTCTATCCCTTGTATATATATATACACAGTTATATGAAACTAACTATCTTACTCGAGCCCCACGTTTGCTGGGCGCCATATTGCGATTTCGACTTGAAAAGGTCTAATCTAAATGAAAAGCTAGTATCAAAAGGTTTATTAGTTATGTCCTATCAAACCCATATTAACCAACTTGTAGCACAATGCTTAAATTGTCTATTATTCCTTCATAAAGACGACTCTCCGCTCACCACAGTTCCTACAAGAGACGCGAACCCCGTCCTCTTTGTTTAATAGCGCTGGATTTACCCTCTTTACCACCTGAGTTTTACATTTATCGAAAGTATAATATTCAATATATACCACTGTGTTGAAAAGTGTCTATTTTATCAGATCCACCTCATCCTAGGATGAGGCCGACCTCCTCTAAACTATTAACCCTTTCTAATATTGCTTCTCAAAATACTTCTCTATGTTTTAGAATAAAGATTTCAATTCGCAAGGTATTGTTTGTAAGTTGTACGTAACTTAGTTTGTAAACCACCCTTCTAATGAAATAGAACAGATATACTATTTTCAGAATATAAACATCTAGTTTAATCTGGGAAGGTATTTATAACCTATTCTTTTATTTTTAAAGATTAGGTATCAACATATTCTCTCCTTACAGAGAGGTTAATTGTATGAGGTTGTGTGTGTTTTAAATCAGTAATGTGCCGTTGTGTGGAATCAAAGTACTTACCTCCCCAGGGACGAAACCATCTCTTTGAAGAAAAAACCCTATACCTAAAGTCCTTCTGTTCCAGTTATAAACTAATTCACAACTGAGGCTTTACAACATTTAAGGGATTTTATTTACAAAATACAAGAGAGTATAGGTATAATACATAAAATGGACAAGAAAGGAAAAGAAAAGAGGTTGTATGCCTATAACTCATCCAAGAGAGTTATTTTGACTTGGTTCTCGTTTCTAAATTTGTTGTAGCTCGTGAAACAATACCCAAACACTTGCGTGCCTGTAAGTATCATCTTAAGAGCTACGAAAACTTCATGTCGTACAAGAGGTTAGACAGATACCTTTGTCGCGCCTAGATAAAGAAAGGCATATCTCATTGGCTAAAAGTTCCACAAAAGTATCTGTCTATTTTCCTGCAACTCAGTCCGTTTTCCTATTTATAAAAATTCTTGATCAAGTCATTCTTAGTGTCAAGAGGTTCAAAGATGTGTTTTTAAAAGACTTTGCCTCTAAGTACTTCGAAGTCCAAAATCTTTCAGAGTATTTTGGACTCACAAAGTTTTTCTTCTGCCTCCATGGTGGGAGACAGAGAGAGCTGGAACAGAGTAGTGTCTACAAAAAACCGGCCCAAAAAAGCCCTGTCCTGCTCAAAACTTGCTGTTATATAGTGACTTGAGAAACCAATGAGCCTTGAGAGAAGGAGGAGTGAAAAAGACACAGCTGCACGGGGGAGCCCCGGTAGCCCCCTCCCTCTACTCTTTCCTACTGTATGGCCATATAAGGTCCTTCCCCCTACTCACTTCCTATGGCCCTATGGTCCTCCCCTTTCTACTCTGTTTCTTAAACATTTCCTACTTTTACTTATTGACAAAAAAAAAAGAGATACAAATGTCACAATATATGCACAAGTAATAAGTTGCATCAAGGTCACCTCACTCCACAATTGCCATTTGCACAGGTACAAGACAGTGCAGGTACATTGGGATAATTGTCCGAAACAAAGTCAGCTTCTTCAATAAGAACAATTATATAATTCATTGTACAGGTGAAACTCGAAAAATTAGTAGGGGAAGGTGGGGGGGTGTTTTTTTCTTTTTTATAAAATTTGTTTTAAAGTGGGGGCCTTGACGGTATTTCCTCAAACAAAAATATTAAAATTTTTTAGGGGTTTTTGGCATCCCTGGCAAAAAAAACTTTGGATCTGGAATAAACTGTTTAAGAAATATAGCTTTCGGAAAAAAAGTTGTCTTGTCGCACAAATCACCCCACGTAGTGGGGTGATTTGTGCGTCATTGTGTCACAATGACAAAGTCACCATCATCATCTTTCTGGCCATCTGAACTCTCATCAGTGGTGTCGTTAAGTGGAATTGAGATGTCACTCTCTCCTGAGCTACTGTAGACTATCACTTTCTTTTGGTGACCAGCGTATACAGCCATGCCACTGGCACAACTCTCAGAAATGTACTTTGCACTAGTTGCTCCGTGCTTGTGGAACCAACTGCCACCTGACAAATGTGATTCCCCCTACATTTCTGCCTTTAAATCAAGGCTCAAAACCCATATGTACACCCTGGTGTTTCCTCCCCATTAACCTCTGCACTACTTACTTACCTCTGCACTACTATCTGTGTTTATGTGGATGTATGGGCTTTACGTCTTTTATTTTGGTTATTGTTATTTTACCTTCATTGTTTACCTACTGAATGCACTATGTACAGCACTTTGGACAGTGCAAACTGTCATAAATGTGCTTTTATAAATACATTTTACTTACTTACTTACTTATAACTCACCCAGGCCCTTGCGCACAAATCACCCCATCCCCAGAATTTTGGATAATAGGCATGATGCAGCAATTTAGGGTTGACATTGTGCTAACTATATAGACTCAAAGTGTAGCATACCAAAGCACTAAAACATGTGTCAAATGTTTTCAAACGTGTCTATAATTGTTCAGACACAATAATCAAAAAACCTTGATCATGGAAATTTTACTTTGAAAGGCAAAACACAGTTTTTTGAGCTTAAATGTGCTTATATCTTATTCCTTGTGTCTCCCTTCTTTACAGGATGAGTCAAATGGATGGCTCTTCTTAAATATGTGGTCACATTTCCAATTTCTTCCACGGTTTTCTAGAAACAAGGGGTTTTGCAACTTCCAAAATGCACAAATCACCCCACCTTCCCCTATATCGTGCAAAAGTTAATTTATTTCAGTAATTCAACTTAAAAGGTGAAAATAATATATTATACACACTCACTACATTCTTCTGATTATGTGTGTGTGTGTGTGTGTGTGTGTGTGTGTGTGTGTGTGTGTGTGTGTGTGTGTGTGTGTGTGTGTGTGTGTGTGACTCCATGATGTCATAATTCATATGATCATCAGTTTATCAGTGGAACTAAATGAACCATTTTCAACTCAGACAAACGAACTCTTTGAATATAAACGACCGTCAGACGTTTATGAAACATAGACATAAAATCAATTTCAGACTTGCGGAGAATATCTCATCGTCATGTGCTTTAGTTCCCTCTTAAAAGTGTCATTTATCAGTTCAGTGTGTGTGTGTGTGTGTGTGTGTGTGTGTGTGTGTGTGTGTGTGTGTGTGTGTGTGTGTTCATTATTCACCAGAATTTGAAAGAAATTAGTTGAGAACAAGCGATTCTGGAGAACGCTTGTTGTCAAAATCACTTTTTTGTCAAAATCAGTGAATATCTCCTCATGATCTGCTATATTTCTGTTCTGTGCATGCACTGAAACAAAATCCAGTGTTAATACACAGCCTAGGCTCTGTAAATGGGAATGTTGCTGTCACGGTGGGCCCAATTTGTTTACATTCAAATATACAGAGACAAGGCGGTTTTATTAAAACTGTTTTCAGCGCACACAAAGTACAGACAGGTAGCGGATCGTGAAGAGATATTCACTGATTTTGATAAAAAGCGTTCTCCAGAATCACTGACTGCACCTTTTAAACCTGCAGTGTGTAGAATTTTGGGTTTTATTTCCTAGCAGATTTTGTAGAAAGTAATTATAATATCCATAAGTACATCTAATTTAGTGCATAATAGCTGACATTTTTTTTTTTTTTTAATTATTATTTTTCCCTTAGAAAGGGTCTCATTTATGTCCATATTTCTGCATATCTTGGACCAAGGCCTAGTGCCGCCATCTTGAAAGTGTCATAGTTGGAATGTCATCAGGTGAACTGTTTAAAATTTAGAATTGTTCTTGTCCTTGAAGGCCACTGTAGCTTCTGTTATTATTCCAAAGGGTTGGGGTTACCCAGGGAGCGTTGCATTCTAGAACTTTGTAGAACGTTCTTGATGATGTCATACTACACACTGCACCTTTAAATGTCTGTAGAAGTGGGCGGAACACAAACAGACCTGGCAGATTTTTGTTTTGAACATTGTTAACATATTAACTTAATTTCTGCTCATATTTCCTTTATAACATCAAAGTTTCATGTGAGAAGAAAAACATCCCCTGTGTTGTTTGACCAGTGACTTGCTTACGTCTTCGGCCTCACACTCACTCACTCACTCACTCACTCACTCACTCACTCACTCACTCACTCACTCACTCACTCACTCACTCACTCACTCACACACTCACACACACACACACTTCACACACACACACACACACACTCACTCACTCACTCACTCACTCACTCACTCACTCACTCACTCACACACACACATTCACACACACACATTCACACACACACACACACTCACTCACTCACACACTCACTCACTCACACACACACACACACACACACACACACACACACACACACACACACACACACACACACACACACACACACACACACACACTTCACTATTAAACTGTTCTGGCCTCAGACTTGTGACTGGAGGCAATCAGCTGATCGCAGACATGTGGGAAAACAGTGATGAACACTGGCAGTCACATGGCTGAAACACACACACACACACACTGAACCACACACACACACACACACACACACACACACACACACACACACACACTGAACCACACACACTCACTGAAACACACACACACACACACACTGAACCACACACACACTCACACTGAAACACACACACACACACACACACACACACACACACACTCACACTGAAACACACACACATACACCCACACACACACTCACTCAGACCAAACTCTTACGTCTTATGGTTTGCCCAACCATTGTGCAGAGATTGAAAGATTTGAAGAAAAACTCTGTGACCTTAAAAACGCAGACGGACGAGGCCTTCTGTGTGTGTGTGTGTGTGTCTGTCTGTCTGTCTGTCTGTCTGTCTGTCTGTCTGTCTGTCTGTCTGTCTGTCTGAATTCAATGTTATGACCACAAATACATTCTTCAGTGGCTGCGAGCTTTATCAGTTAGTTCCCATGTCCTCATGACATTTTTCTGACGTCATAACATTTACATTTTCAATCAAATTCCTAAAATTCAACTTTTCCGGTAACACACACACACACACACACGCACACACACACACACACACACACACACACAAACACACACACTCACACGCGCACACACACACACACACACACACACACACACAAACACACACACTCACACGCACACGCACACGCACACACACACACACACACACACACACACACACACAGGATATGAGGAAAAGACACATTTCAGAAACCCTTGTTGTGTGTGAGTGACCCTGTGTGAATATACAGCTCTGGAGAAAAAAAATTAAGAGACCAGTCTAGATTTTTCGGTCAATCTTCATCTCTACATTACTTAAAGACCTTCTTCAACAGGTGGGAATATGAAGGTGTATTGAACTCTGAGATCCTGTGTAGTATAAATATGCAAATATTTTAGAAATCGGTTCATCCTAGCCTGAGAAAAGGCAGAAAGAGTGTGTTATGGTCTCACTGTCTAACCCTACAATTTGATTTTTTTTTTGTTTGCTGATTTGACTATATTCCTGTATTTTTATTTAATTATTAATTTAAGATAATTTTTTGGCATTTTCAAGCTTTATTAGATAGTGCAGAGTAGAAATGGGGAGACGGAAAGAGAGAGAGAGAGAGAGGGGGGGGGGGGGGAATGACCTGCAGTAAAGGTCCACGGGTCAGATTTGAACCCGCGACCACTGCAACGAAGGCCGGAGCCAATATGGTACGCGCTCTATCCACTACACCACCGGAGCACCACAATATGCATTTGTTTTAATCTAACTGTCCTTGTCTTTCTCCCTCAGCGTGCGCGGGTGTGGATCCCGGACGCAGAGGAAGTGTGGAAGTCTGCCGAGCTGATAAAGGACTACAAAAATGGCGACGCCTCTCTGCAACTCATGCTGGAGGATGGAACGGTGAGGAGGAATTTTGTAGTTTTTTTTCCTGCGCACAGTATTTTATTTTTATTTTTTTTTTCTATTCTACATACTACAGCTGATCATAAAAAAAAGTATGTAGTTAGGATGCAGTAAACTACAATTGGGACATACTTTTACTTATTTATTTCATCATAACATTGCCCCTTGATCTTGCCTCGTGGATGGAGTGGTAAAGTGAACACACAGCACTTAAAATGAGAAGAGTTTAAATGTGGATTAAGTGATTCTGTAAAACGCTTGTTGTCAAAATCACTCTGCTACCTGTCCATAATGTTTGCGCGCTGAGCAAAATGTGTTAATACAGCCCAGGCTCTGTAAACGGGCATGTAAACAAAGGGGCTCAGATCGACCCAGCATAGCTAGTAACATCATCATGACTGTTTACAGAGCCTAGGCTTTGTATTGAAGTGCGCACGCAGTACAGACAGGTATCGGATCGTGAGGAGATATTCACTGATTTTGACAAAAGTGATTTTGACAACACCTGTATAACGGCGGGTCTTAGATCTTCCTTAAAAATGTTAACATACACTGTATTTGTTTTATAACTCTACTGCGTGTGTGTGTGTGTGTGTGTGTGTGTGTGTGTGTGTGTGTGTGTGTGTGTGTGTGTGTGTGTGTGTGTGTGTGTGTGAGAGAGATAGACATAATTCCAATAT
Source organism: Hyperoplus lanceolatus (assembly GCA_026929865.2). Classification (NCBI taxonomy): domain Eukaryota; kingdom Metazoa; phylum Chordata; class Actinopteri; order Uranoscopiformes; family Ammodytidae; genus Hyperoplus; species Hyperoplus lanceolatus. The sequence continues at coordinate 39,362,842 of CM049395.1, forward strand.
AAGCAGTATATATTACAGGTCTCCCTTGCAAAAGAGTCTTCGGTCTCAATGGGATATACCTGTATAAATAAAGGTTAAAAAATTTAAAAAAAAAAATTAATTACATAAACATACTGTGTCTCTGTGTCTACTCCAGAAACTTGAGCATAACTTGGACCCAAAGACGAAGAACCTGCCGTACCTGCGTAACCCGGACATCCTGGTTGGGGAGAACGACCTCACCGCTCTCAGCTACCTGCATGAGCCGGCCGTCCTACACAACCTCAAGGTCCGCTTCAGTGACTCCAAGCTCATATACACCTACTGTGGTACGTACGTTAACACTATTTTGTGGAATTTTTTTGATTTTCCTTTAGCTTTTTATAATATATTTTTGCTTTTTTTTAATTTTATAGACTAACTGTGGGACGTTTTACTGGTTTTCTAAAGATTATTTTTCTGTAATTTTTTTGAATTTTTTCTTAGACATTTCCTGCTTTTTTTTGTTAGACATTTTATTTAATTTTTTGAATTTTTTTATTATTATTAGATCATTTTTATATTTTATTAGTTTTGGAGAGACAGAAAAAATTGTGTGTTTTCTTCCTTTTTTCTTTTTTTCTTTTCTTTTTTGTGATCAGTAAATGTGTATCCGATTCTGAATCTGATGAAATTGGGGGCGGGACTCGATAAGCCTTAGGCTTCTTCCGTCACCCGCCTTCGGACAACACTAATTAAGATGTATGATGTGAAAGAGATAATTGTGTATTGTGTGGAATTGTCCGAGAGAATAATAAATAAATAAATAAAAAAAAAATTAGCTTTTTTTTTTTTTTTTAGCTTCAGTGACTCCAAGCTCTGATACACTGTGGTTCGTTAACATGGTTTTAATGGTAATTTAATGGGCATTTTTAGAATTTTTCATTAGATGATTTTTAGTTTTTTTTTAAATGTTTGCCTTTTTTTTTACACACCACAACATTTGAATGGTTTGTCCTCTATATATATTTTATATATATTTTATTATTATTCGGTCTCTCCCTTCTTTATTTTTTTCTCTTTTCTTTATTGGACTAAAAACACATTACAGCTCTGGGAAAAATTAAGAGACCACTCCAAATGTTCAGTCAGTGCGGTTACATGCAGACTCATAATCGGGTAAATAAACGAATAAGACCTCAACAGGACTTTTAAACTGCATGTAAACACCTTTATCCGATCTACTTCGGACACAAATCTGCACAATAACGGACAAGAGAAGTCGGATAAGAACACCTAGATAATTCGTTCATTGTCGGCTTTCTCTCTGCATGTATACAGGGATCGGATATCGCATATCGGACTTCTCGTTCTGTGCTTGTGTGCCTGCGCGTGATAGGCTACTCCATGGGTTATTGACGGAAGAGAACCGGACGTGGCTCTAAAACCACTTGTTGAAAGCATGGTTGAAAGGGCTACAGCGCCACCTAGCATAGTGGAGACAGCCATGCATCGGACATTTATCCGATTTCTGAAAGGCCATGTATACTCAGACAAGTGACACGGTCCGTTCGAGTGTCTTGTTCGATATATGTGATAATCCAATCTAGTTGTGCCATGTAACCGCACTGAGTGTCTCTCGTTTGACTATTCATAGGCATATGTTTGAGTAGAATGAACATTTTGGTTTTATTATGCAAACTACTGACAACATTTCTACCAAATTCCCCCCAAAATATTGTCATTATATTAACCCACTGATGACTATGGCAATCTAGGATGCATGTCCTTAATGCCTGAGGGTTTTCTGAAAAAATAGTAGGAATTGACAAGTCTACCAAAACCTTAATATCTAAGCCTGTGTAGCACATAGAAACATGAAATAAAATACATTTAAAAGTTAAGGTTCACAGGTTTTATTTAAACATGCTCCCTTAGCGCTTACAAACCAACAAATATTTCTAAAAATCGTCAAAATGAGATGAATTAGAAAATTATTAAATATTGTTAATAAATAGATGCAATGTGTTTTCGTCAGTAGTCTATAGTAGACCTTGATTCTGCGCACCAAACGCCACTAACTGTTCTGTCGCCGACATAGCTGGCGTATTTTTTTAATTATTTTGTTTTATTTTTTTATTTTTTATTTTTTTGATTGACATGATTTTTGGCAAACCACACAACTTTTGGGTGGTCACGTGGTCTTAAAAAAATCAACAAAACCCACCTCATGTGTATTTGAACCAATGACAGTGCATTCTATGCTGGGAATGCCATGAAAATTAGATAAAGTAACAATGCTGCGCGACGCAGCATCAGGCAGGAGAGGCAATATGGCATCGCGCAGCAGCCGTCATCAATGGGTTAATGACAATATTTTTTTCGGGGAATTTCATTTCCATGAAGTAATGTAGAGATGAAGATTGAAGAAAAATCCAGACTGGTCTCTTCATTTTTTCCGGGCCTGTATATCAATAAGTTAACCTTTCTTCTTCTGCTCCTTATTTCCTTGTAGGTATCGTCCTCGTTGCGATCAACCCGTATGAGTCTCTGCCCATATATGGCTCTGACATCATCAACGCGTACAGCGGGCAGAACATGGGGGACATGGACCCTCACATCTTCGCTGTGGCCGAGGAGGCCTACAAGCAGATGGCCAGGTTAGAGTGTGTGTGTGTGTGTGTGTGTGTGTGTGTGTGTGGGAGGGAGGGTGTGTGTGTGTGGTGGGTGGGGGTGTGTGTGTGTGTGTGTGTGTGTGTGTGTGTGTGTGTGTGTGGGAGGGGGGGGGGGGGGGGGAGGGTGGTGAGTGAGGGAGTGTGTGTGTGTGTGTGTGTGTGTGTGTGTACTTGTATAGGCGTCTTTGTGAGGACCATTTTTTTTTAAACATTTTGCCTGGTCCTCACCCTTAAAGGCCTTTTTAAGGGTTAAGCCTATATTTTAAGGTTCATGTTAGAATTAGGGTTGTGTGTGTGTGTGTCTGTCTGTCTGTCTGTCTGTCTGTCTGTCTGTCTGTCTGTCTGTCTGTGTGTGTGTGTCTTAACAGGCCTTTAAAGGGCTGTTTGAGGGTTAACACTCGTTGTAAGATTCAGGTATGAATTAGGTTTATATTAGGGTGAGGGGCTAGGGAATGCATTATATCAATACATGTCCTCCTGACAAGTATAGCTGTACAAACGTGTGTGTGTGTGTGTGTGTGTGTGTGTGTGTGTGTGTGTGTGTGTTGTGTGTGTGTGTGTGTGTGTGTGTGTGTGTGTGTGTGTGTGTGTGAGTGTTACCTGAGCTTGTAGGTCAAAGCCGATCCTAAAATAGTCTCATGGTGGTCTCTCTGACTCTCTCTCACACACACACACACACACACACACACACACACACACACACACACACACACACACACACACACACACACACACACACACACACACACACACACACACACACACACATATAGCTTTTCTCTGCAGTAGCCATCCAGCAGTGTATTATAAACAGAGAGCTGTAATTCAACTTTAATGAGTTTTCATATCAGGGCAGACTTAGTTTAGGCCTTTAGCTCTCAGCAGGGAGTCTGTGTGTCCCCACTATGAACTAGCACACACACACACACACACACACACACACACACACACACACACACACACACACACACACACACACACACACACACACACACACACACACACACACACAAACACACATATTGCTTTTCTCTGTAGGAGCAAAACTATGAACTAGCCCACTCTACTGATCTATATTTAAAGGTGTAGTCAGTGATTCTGGAGAATAAATTCCCTCAAAATCAGTAAATATCTCCCTACGATCCACTAGCTGTCTGTGTGCCATATTAAAACAAGCTGTTGTTAATACACAGCCTAGGCTCTGTAAACTCAAACTGGTATTTAAACAAAGGGGGCCCAGCGTAGCTAGCAACATACCCGTCCGTTTACAGAGCCTTAAGTGCCATAAAGTGTATCATAGAATTATTTCTCAGTGATATATGATGGTAGCCTGGCATTCCCAGACCTGCCACTAGGCACTGGCATTCCCAGACCTGCCACTAGGCGCTGGCATTCCCAGACCTGCCACTAGGCGCTGGCATTCCCAGACCTGCCACTAGGCGCTGGCATTCCCAGACCTGCCACTAGGCGCTGGCAAATTACATTTGCTGCGCCTGTTGGTCTGGAAACTCTCCGTTGAAGCTTTTTCAAAAAGACCAGAAATCTGGGCTCACATTTCAATTGGTTCTATCTAATATGGGCGCACCAGAGCCCTTTGTATGGTGCTCTGGGGAGGACGTAACCGGATGACGACAGTGACGTGCATGCAATGTCGAAGCCGTGATCGTAAACATCAAAGATGGCTGCGGAAATGTTGTGTGAGTTTGAGACTGCTTTGGCCTCGACCCTTAACGATTTGGAAGACGGCACTCAAATCTTTCATTAGCAAGTAAGTGGAATGTTCTGTTTTGCCGACCGACAACGGCAAACGTTTAATTTAACAGTTTAACAGCTGTTCGCTAAACGAAAGGGGCTTACATCACCTTGTGCATCGCTCTGATTGGTTGTAGTGCTATCCAACTGCGTGCAGTGGCATTTGAAATGCACGAGTAAGAGCCGCCCCTTGAGTTGGAAATGACTATTGATCGTGGCCAGACCCTCTATCGTTCAAGATATCAGGGTCTGGATTTCCAGGCTAACATGATGG
>CM049395.1:39387500-39390000 GCA_026929865.2 Hyperoplus lanceolatus
GCCATCTACATGAGGTAAAGCCTTCAGTGATGGCACATGGATTTTATACCTTCTGCTGTACATCCAGGTTTTTTTTTCTTAGCAGTAGAATCAACAACTGAAACATTTCTTGGGCTCTTCTTGGGGGGGGACACCAGTTTGTAAACGCTGCCATACTGAGAAATACAGAGAGAGTTTTGTATGGAGCTGATAGGCATAACAAACGACGACGGCGACGACTTTAAATGTAACCGACATTAATTAATTTATAGGAAAAAGTTACGCACTATAGCTTTAAAATTTGGGATTTTCAGAATTTGGGGTATTTTCCTTTAACTTTTTTTTTCCCTTTTAAATGTCATTGTGTGTGTGTGTGTGTGTGTGTGTGTGTGTGTGTGTGTGTTCATCCGTTGTCCATGTATGTTTGTTATTGTTATTGTCCTCACCATGACAACCCTTCCCCGCCAGCAGAAGGTAAACAAAGGCGTTCATACAACGCTAATCCGTCTCTAGCTCTACCTTTAAAAGCCTATTTTTCCTCTTTCTATCTCTCTAAGTAATTATCCCTCTTAAAGCACACTGGGGCGTGTGTGTGTGTGTGTGTGTGTGTGTGTGTGTGTGTGTGTGTGTGTGTGTGTGTGTGTGTGTGTGTGTGTGTGTGTGTGTGTGAGAGGGAGAGAGATTGTGTGTGTGTGTGTGGGAGAGAGAGAGGTGTGTGTGTGTGTGTGTGTGTGTGTGTGTGTGTGTGTGTGTGTGTGTGTGTGTGTGTGTGTGTGTGTGTGTGTGTGTGTGTGTGTGTGTGTGTGTGTGTGTGTGTGAGAGAGAGAGAGTGTGTGTGTGTGTGTGTGTGTGTGTGTGTGTGTGTGTGTGTGTGTGTGTGTGAGAGGGAGAGAGAGAGGGAGAGAGATTGTGTGTGTGTGTTGTGTGTGAGAGAGAGAGGGGAGGGGGGGGGGAGAGAGAGATGTGTGTGTGTGTTGTGTGTGTGTGTGTGTGTGTGTGTGTGTGTGTGTGTGTGTGTGTGTGTGTGTGTGTGTGATGAAAGAGAGATGTGTGTGTGTGTGTGTGTGTGTGTGTGAAAGAGAGAGATTGTGTGTGTGTGTGTGTGTGTGTGAGAGGAGAGGAGAGGATGTGTGTGTGAGTGAGTGAGTGTTGTGTGTGTGTGTGTGTGTGTGTGTGTGTGTGTGTGTGTGTGTGTGTGTGTGTGTGTGTGTGTGTGTGTGTGTGTGTGTGGCTTTGTTTGCTGCATGGGGGAGCACTTAAAGCCACTCTTGAAGGACTGGGCAAAATACACAAGTGACAAAAGAAGAAAGGAAGAATGTATTTTTATGTGTTTTTCAGATTTTTTTGCCGAAAGCGTTTTGTGTCCGTTTGAAACGCAGCATGGCCTCGAAGCTGCTGCCATAACACAGCAGCCTCCACATATAACCTCAGAGTTATATGGACGTGTGTGTGTGTGTGTGTGTGTGTGTGTGTGTGTGTGTGTGTGTGTGTGTGTGTGTGTGTGTGTGTGTGTGTGTGTGTGTGTGTGTGTGTGTGAGTGAGTGTGTGAGTGTGTGAGTGAGTGTGTGAGTGAGTGTGTGAGTGAGTGTGTGAGTGAGTGAGTGAGTGAGTGAGTGAGTGAGTGAGTGAGTGAGTGAGTGAGTGAGTGAGTGAGTGAGTGAGTGAGTGAGCGCGCGCGTGCGTGTGTGCTTGAGTGAGTGAATGAGTTTAAGAGCTTGTGTATGAGTGTGAGTGCGTGCGAGCAAATGAGTGTGTGTGTGTGTGTGTGTGTGTGTGCGTGTCTTTGTGTGTGTGTGTGCCTCATACCTGATACGATTTATGTCATAACAGCTGTGCGAAAATATATGCAATTTTTTCGGCATATATGGAAAACATAATCTTTTTATTGTTTTAATAACATCACAACGTCTGTTCGAATCTTTAACACAAACTAATCAACAAGTCAACTTTATAAATACTCACTCACTTACTATCACAGATATTAATGTTACGTAATTAACTGTCATGTGAAAATGTCCCTACACTTGATTACTAGAGGTGTAAGGTTGAATTTAGTGAATTTAGTAATAATAAAGTCACCAATAGTGTGATTTTTAACACTTAAATTAGATTATAAGGCTTGTGGAAAAATGCTTAAAGGTGGAGTCAGTGATTCTGTAGAACGCTTGTTGTCAAAATCACTTTTTGTCAAAATCAGTGAATATCTCCTCATGATCTGCTACTTGTCCGTATTGTGTGTGCGCTGAAAATATAATCTGGTGTTAGTACACAGCCTAGGCTCTGTAAACGGGCATGTTGCTAGCTATGGTCTAAACAGGTATGTAAAAAAAAGGGGCCAACCGTAGCCAACAACATGCCCATTTACAGAGACTAGGCTCGCACACACAGTACAGACAAGGCAAGGCAAGGCAAGGCAAGTTCATTTATATAGCATAATTCAGACACAAGGCCATTCAAAGTGCTTTACAGGGGCGAGACAGGTAGCCGATCATGAGGAGAAATTCACTGAATTTGACAAAAA
>CM049395.1:39407500-39410000 GCA_026929865.2 Hyperoplus lanceolatus
ATATAGCATGGGAGTGAAACAAACTCAAAACTAAAAGGTTTTCAGTTTGGTGCAACTCATAGAAACAACTTGAATACAAAATGCATTGAGAAAGTAGCCGACTTCACCTCTCAGTTGTGGCCTGTGTGTCTTTACCTCAAACAAACAATGGTGGTCAAATAAAAAATCAAGAAGTGGAGTCAGTGATTCTGGAGAACGCTTGTTGTCAGAATCACTTTTTGTTAAAAATCAGTGAATATCTCCTCATGATCCGCTACCTGTCTGTACTGTGTGTGTGCTGGAGAAAAAAAAATACAGTGTTAAAATGCAGCCTAGGCTCTGTAAGCGGGCACGTTGCTAGCTGCGGTGGGCCCCCTTTGTTTACATACCAGTTTACAGAGCCTAGGCTGTGTATTATCCACAGATGTTTGTCCAGCCCACACACAGTACAGACAGGTAGCGGATCATGAGGAGATATTCACTGATTTTTGACAAAAGTGCATATGACAACAAGCGTCCTCCAGAATCACTGACTGCACCTTTAATTCCCAAGTTACTGATCACCTTTACTGTCTATGAATCAAGCCACTCTTGTCTCCTTGAAGGCAGAATAGAAAAGGCCACAGCTGTGAAGTGACATTCTCCGTATAGCTACTAGCTAGAAGTCTGTCTCGGAGACATTGTGTGTGTGTGTGTGTGTGTGTGTGTGTGTGTGTGTGTGTGTGTGTGGTGGTGAGATGGTGTGTGTGTGTGTGTGTGTGTGTGTGTGTGTGTGTGTCTCTCTCTCTCTCTCTCTCTCTCTCTCTCTCTCTCTCGGTTTCACCTTTAAATTACTTTAAATATCTGTCAGAGAGAAAGGACTCTTATAGCCGACAGCTACACTGATACAGCAGGGAGGCAGCAACACACACACACACACACACACACCACACACTCACACACACACACACACACACACACACACACACAGAGGCAGCAACACACACGCATGCAGACTGTGTCAAGAGTGTGCGTTTTAGCAGCATTTTTAGATTCAGCCTTTAGACGTTCATAGGTTTTGGTCACAATTATGGCCATTTTTATCCTTCATAGATTTAGTCGTTAACAACAAAAAACATTTCAGTCCATTTTAGGCCATGAAAAGTAAAAGTGCCAAAATGAACACTGTGGATGGAGTGCATTCAAGAAGCCTTCGAATCACTAGTACTCCAGAGCACTTCAAAAATCACATTACTGGGGCGCCCTTAGCTCAGTTGGTAGGGCGGCCCCGCCCCCATGGGCCTCGGCCAGCAGCGGACCCGGGTTCGATTCCAGCCCGCGGTCGTTCTCTGCATGTCACTCCCCTCTCTGCCCCATTTCAACTCTGTCTCTACACTATCAATAAAGCATAAAAATCCCAAAAAAAAAAAAAAAACACATTACAATTTTTTTTTACAAAGCAGCTAAAATCGGAAAAAATTAATTTGTTGTCATTCACACACACCCACACTCCGATTTGTTCTCTGTTTCACATCTTCACACACACACACACTACACCCCCCCCCACACACACACACACACACACACTCTAACTAACTCTCCCTCGTTTAACTTATAGGAAACGATGACCGAGCCGTCCGTCTACGCTGAAGAAGTTTCCAAGCTGAAGGATGCAGATGAGCTGAAGCAAGCCTGCATCGGACTCAAAGACACCAACAGGTACATTGTCCAGTTACATTCTCACACACACACACACACACACACACACACACACACACACACTCACTCACTCACTCACTCACTCACTCACTCACTCACTCTCTCACTCACTCACTCACTCACTCACTCACTCACTCACTCACTCACTCACTCACTCACTCACTCACTCACTCACTCACTCACTCACTCACTCACACACACACTCTTGTGCATCGGACTCAAAGACACTAACAGGTACATTGGCCCAGAATCCTGGTCATATCTCACTTACCACTGTTTAGTGTTTATTACACTCCTGCACTTATAAATGCTGTGTTTTAATTGGCCAATCGCAGGCATTCTACAGTCCGTTATTTCCGATAATACACATATACAGACACACACAAACAGTTACATTCAGACACACACACGCACACTTGTGCATCGGAACTCAAACACACCAACAGGTATTCTGTCCTAATTAAACTTACGTTTTTTTTACACACGCCACTGTTTATTACACAATTTAATAATGGATTGGATTTATGTAGCGCTTTTTTCTAGGCACTCAAAGCGCTTTACAGGGTTCCAGGTTCCATTCATTCACACACAGTCATACTGGTGGTGGAAGCGTGGCTGCCATTCAGCGCCTACGGCCCCTCTGACCACCACCTCAAACATACAGCAGTCATACACATTCACACATTTAACCTCTGTGGTCCTTTACTCAATTAAAATTAAGTTAACAATACGCATGGACATTTTTAGGAGTAGGATAAGAGAAAATTAAGTTATTGTGACACTAAATATCCCCCACCTTTTGAATTAATATACATTTTTATAT
>CM049395.1:39427500-39442500 GCA_026929865.2 Hyperoplus lanceolatus
ATTATGTCCATATCATTATAAATAACTAAAAAAGTCTTAAAGCAATTCAAAGAAACTATCAAGGTACAATCGAGTTTTCTTAAGATATCTCTGGTCTGAATATGAATTTTCAACACATATAAAAACACATGCAGAATTAAACATATTAAAATGCTGGAATTCTCAACATAAAGCACTTGTACAATACTTTACTACACATGCACGGCTACACACATGTGCACCAACACACACACACACACACACACACCGGACACACACACACACACACACAAACACACCGGACACACACACAGAATAGCTGCAGTCGCACAATCTTTCCCATTGCTTGTATAAACGCCTGTATCTTAGAGAAGCTACTTGACCAGCTCCCTCCTCTTTCAACTAGTCGTTAAGATTGTATACATGCACAGCTATATTCTGATGAAGGTCCATATATTCAGGTTAAAGACATTATTCTGCTTAAAGACCTACTTCACCGGTGGAAATATGAAGGTGTATTGAACTCTGAGATCCTGTGTAGTATAAATGTGCAAGCATTTTTTAAATCGGTTCATCCTAGCCTGAGAAAAGGCAGAATGTTTTATGGCCTCACTGTCCAACCCTACATTTTCCCATATGTGACATCACACTAGTAACAATTTAGGGTTAGGATTATTAAGGACAGCTGGGCCAAGGGAAGACTGAGGGAAGAAAAACCTCATTCATTATATTATAACAGTGATTTTATAATGATAGAACGCCGGCTCCGTATGGGTGAAGTATTCCTTTAAGGGGTTTCCATGGTTGTCAGCTAGGGGAATATTCCAATTTACATGTCAATCAAAATTTTCTCAATGAACCAGCAAAGTTGTAAGCGTCATGGCGTCTGACGTCGGCACGTTTTTTAAATTTTTTTCCTGTTAAAAAATCCATTCCGATCCAAGGAAAAGGGAAACTCCTTATATCATGATCTTTGTCTTGAATTGTTTTGTCATAAAAAAATATTGTTTAGTGAAGGAGTAGCAGCCCTGTTTGTGGACGTCTATCCATCAAAACTATGACGTAGAGACCCTTAGCGACGGTCATTATACCCTTGACAGAGAACGGTCTGGTCTGTCTTGCTGGAAATAACAGACCTGTATAATGCCGTGATTGACCAATCAGAACACAGGATTTGTGCCATGTAATAAAAAGGAGATAACACCATGGTTACCACACACACAACTAGTTTAACAGCCGTAAAGCAGATTTATGTGTGGGGAACGTATCGCTGCGCATGTAAACGTGGTCATTTTTCTCGTTTTCCGCTGAGAATGTACGAACACGAAAAACACACAACAGCAAAGGAGGCGATGACTGAGACTTGAGACATATCTTGATATAAGTTTTGAAGTTAGCTATTTCTCTGAGGTTCAATTTACTCTCTGATACACAGTCTAGCCGAGACAGTAACCCATAACTGTCTGTACTATATTATTTATACATATATAAATACATATAAATAATAATAATAATCATAATATATATAGGCCTAATTTTATCATGTATTTTATTTATTGCATATATTCAATTCACCTCCATCCGTCCGTCCATGTGTCCAACCGTTTTTAAGAGTAAAAGCTTACTAGAACATTTCAAATTTCGACTATTTCGAAACGTGCCCGATTTATGAAGGATGGGACGTTGATAAATCGCAAAATGAGCAGCTTTTTAGTTTTAGCGCCATTGTAGGATATGATATCTATGTCAATATCAGGTTTAAAAAGTAAATAAAATAAACGTAGTGTAGTGTAAGGAGTGAGTGAGTGATTTCGCTTGTAATGTTTATCCAAGACGTGATTTTAACTGAGGTAGAGATGAAGAAATGTTCAAAGTAAAATTGATTGAATGGTTTACAGTTGTCATTGGACACACACACACACACACACACACACACACACACACGTACTATACGAACACACACACACACGTACACACACACACACACACACGCACACACACACACACTCAAAATTTTCACACTCACACTCGCAGTCACTCTAACACGCACACACACACCCACACACACATGTACTACACACACACACACACACACACACACACACACACACACACAGGCCTACACACACTGCATTGGCTACTCTGTTCGCAGCTCTTCACCTAAGCTTTGAAAATGGTTTACGGTTATTATCAACATGAAGTTATTTATTTCAGTATTGTCATTATTTCTTGAGGTGTCACAGTTTTGTTTGTATATGGTAACTATGGTAACTAACGGCACGCATCTAAATGTGATGATTTTGAAGATTTCCTTTTTGCTTTACAACTACGTTTGTTTACTTCATTTCCACATGAAAACTAATGCCCTATTTTCCCTCTCTCCTATCTTAACTATCCACTTGTTATACACACACACACACACAACCACACACACACACACACACACACACACACACACACACACACACACACACACACACACACACACACACACACACACACACACACACACACATGCCTTTCCTTATAAGTTGCCAATAAATTAATAACCTGGGCTGTTATGTTATTATTACCAAACAATACAACAGAATGATAAAGGATATGTTGTGCTTTTTGGCCCATTCTTTTGAACCTATTGTCTGCGTTAATTTTGCCTTTTATTTTGCACTTTTGCTGTTGTGCCGTTAGTATTAACACTAAACAGTCAACCAAAAATGCCTCTTGCCCTCACGTGTTACCCTTATTTTATTTTATTGCCTAAATGACGTTACCCATTCAAAAATAGACATTTCCCCTCAATAGAATATGATTTTCTGATTGTTTTAAGGTGCATATACATATACAGGGGAGTGTGAGTGGTCGCCAAAACTGGACTGGTTTAGTTTTAAAATTATTCAAAACCAACCAAGAAAGCGTTGATCAAAATATTTTTTTCAGCCGATCTGTTGGAAAGACAGCAGGCCTAGTATAGTGTTGAGAAATTAAAGATATCAAACAGACAGGAGCAAGATATGGATGAAAACACACACTGTAAAGATAAGTTAGTAGGTGAAGTTAATTTGTGTTGTGTGTGTGTGTGTTTGGAAATTACTTTATAATTTGTTCTCAGTGGGACCACATGTTATATCAATTTGACTGTTCCGTATATGGTTTGGGTTCATTTTATGGAGGACTTTACGTGCCATAAATTCAAGAAAATATAAATAAGTAAATAGGTGACTCGATAAATTAATCAACATGCCATTTAATGCACCAAAACATCTAATTAAAAATGTTTAGTATGTAGGAATAATCTAATTAAGTACAGTATGTAGGAATAAATTAATGATGCAAGTCAGATAAGTTGATATTCAGACACCGAAGTTTTGCACAAAAAATACATATTTAAATAACATAAATCAATACTGTAAAAAATACAATTAAATTAATAAATTTATATATATATATAAAATGGATAATTAAGTGTAAAAGTAAATACTTAAAATAAATTAACACAGAACTAAATAAAAAAATAATAATTAATTTTTTCTTATTTTTATCATTAATGCCTTCATTTAATTTTTTATTTATTTTTGGTGCATTTAATAGCATATTAGTGAATTTATTTAGCCTTTTATTTATATCTATATTTATTTAAGATTATGGCAGTTACAGCCCTCCATATATAAAATAGTTAAAAGTATGTTTTGTGTAAAGAAAGAGTAGCTACATATCTGCTAATAGAAGCTAACTGAAGGTATGAATGAACACTATGAATGTCTCAACTCGTAAAATAAAAAATGTATCATGATTTTTAGCTGCAAATTGTGGACAAATGCCTTATCTTGAATGACACACACACACACGATCAACATTGTGGCATTGTTATGTCCTGTCCGTATAGTATTAATTATTTTATTTTTATCACTGTAAAATCAATATAAATTGTTCGTTGTGATCAATTTTATTTCGATAAGGTTGCTGTATTTTTTTTTTTGTTGCTACAATTGGTGTCATGAATGGGTTGCAATGTTGTCCAACCATCAGTCAAAAAATGCACTTTTTGAGTAATAGATGGACTTAAGAAAAAAACAAAATAATAATTCACATTTTCGGAGCCTGTTTTCGTGAATTCCCGCCATATTTTTTGAACCATTTGTGGCCCCTTTATAGCCTTATGTTCCGCATTCCCTGCACTACATTTTGTCTTGCTATTTCAGCCTGTTAAAAACGTATCAGAACTATCTATTAAATGCGAAATTCACAGGTTAAAAAAATCACATGCTCCAGCCTTCTCAAAGATACTCTTTCAATCATTTATCGTCACGCAAAATTACTGCATCTCAAACCTTCAAAAAATTATCATTCCTATATTTTTTTCTCGCATTTTCACATTAAAGAGACATTTGGTATGTGTGTATGATACGGTGTAGCCACTATAAATGACCATTGTTCCTATCAACACTATAGCGTAGATTGTGCCATTTTAATAGACAATTTTAAGCCATTTTAAGCCATCAATTTACAGCTATGTTGGTACTGGTTGGTTGGTTAAAAATTAAAATATGCCGAAGCCAGAACCATAATTTTTTTTCCCCCTCTCTCTTGTCCGACCCACCATGTGTATATTTGACAAACTGGACTGTTGTAGTTTCTGAGTAGCTGTGCTTTAGTGAATGTTGTTTCACCGTTTAACGAAACTTAAAAGAGAACTTGGAATAAAAATAAAATGAAATTGTCAAATCTGTAAAAGTTCAATAAAAGAATTATTCAGCACTGTCCGTCGAATGGAATGTCTGCGTCTCTCAATTTATTCAAGAATTATTATTTTATTTATTTTTTCAGAATTTATCATCTTTACTATGAATTGTTTGTTTCACCATTTTAAAGGTGCAGTCAGTGATTCTGGAGAACGCTTGTTGTCAAAATCACTTTTTGTCAAAATCAGTGAACATCTCCTAACGATCTGCTACCTGTCTGTACTGTGTGCACGCCAAAAACAATCCTGTGTTAATACACAGTCTAAGCTCTGTAAACTGGTATGTAAACAAAGGATATATAAACAAACAGGGCCCACTGTAGCCAGTGACATGCCCATTTACAGAGCCTATAGGCTGTGTATTAACACTGGATTTTCTTTTCTCCCAATGCACACACAGGTAGTGGATCATGGGGAGATGTACACATTCTCTAGAATCACTGACTCCACCTTTAAACCTTTGAATTTTGGGTTTTATTTCCTAGCAGATTTTGTAGAAAGTATTTATAATATCCATGAGTACATTAATTTAGTGCATAATAGCTGAAAAAAAAATATTTTAAGAATTTTTTTTCCGTTAGTAAGGGTCTCATATATGTCCATATTTCTGCACATTTTGGACCAAGGCCTAGTGCCGCCATCTTGAAAGTGTCATAGTTGGAATGTCATCAGGTGCATTGTTTAAAATTTACAATTGTTCTTGTCCTTGAAGGCCACTGTAGCTTCTGTTATTATTCTAAAGGGTTGGGGTTACCCAGGGAGCGTTGCATTCTGGAACTTTGTAGAACTTTCTTGATGATGTCATATTACACACTGCACCTTTAAGCCGAGACACTGCAGGTGAATAGAGTAACATGTTTAGCTCATAGATTTCACCATGACACTTGACCAGTTGATTAATAGCATTGAAAACTATTAATTTTTGTGTTTAAATTTTTACAGAATTTTTTAAATAAATATGGATTTTTTTAAATATCTATCTATGTGTAAATCTGTGTCTCTTTAAAAACCAAAGGTCTATATATTGGATAAAGCCACATTCCAAAGCTAACCCTAACCCTATAACTTATTATAGTCCAAATTTTTTTACGGGACAGAATTTTTTTCATTTTAAAATCTACTTTAAGACTACTTAACTTGTCTTGAAAAGTGTTTTATAAGTTGACATTTTTGTTATAAAACCATAGATAGTAAATAATATGGCTGTAGCATCCGGGCTGACCACAGTTATTCACACGGCATCCAATAATCCTGGTTTGTGCGTGTCGCCATCTTGTGAGATTTTTACTCCGCCTCACTCCTCTTGCCGAAAAGGGGAATCGACGTCACGTCGGGGGGGAGGGAGATAGCTGACGTATACCTCCGAGGCAAAGTGAGGGACAACGGGCGGAGAGCTGTCACTCAAGAGATCGCGCCAATACATTTTAACCTCCAAAAGAATAAAAACTAGCGTGGGCCAAAAAGATTCACCCCCCTCAATGTTGTCATGGAGATATGACCTAAACATACAGACTAAAATGGTTTTGTGGCCCAGGCTGTAAATAATAGGTTTAATAAGACTTTGAAAACGGCAAAATCTAACAAGTGAGTCAAAGAAAAACTGCTCGTCTTGGCGCCACCCCCCTAGTGGCACTTTCTGGTTACTACAGTTGTGGTCACTTCCTTATTGGATGCTGGTAAACATCGCTGAGGTCGGGGCTTGTATAAGACAAATGTAAAACAATAAAAAAATAAAATTATATATTTTTTTCTTGTTATACGCCGCAATTTTTTGCTGATTCCGACTTCCCAAAGAAAGCTAATGTGATATACAATACAATTTCAGGGTACCCTTAAGACTATTAAATAAACAGTGTATATTGCTTTGTTAACTGTGTAAGTATCCATGCAGGTAATTCTACAGGTATAAGGATTCAGCAGGTAAAAGCAGAGCAGAGTCTCGGCTTAAACACTTCTTCACTAAGGAGCTTATACTCTGTTCTCTCTCTCAATCCTCTTCACCGGCACAAATACCTTCGCTAGGAGGACGCTGTAACAATTCATACATAAGGTAAGACT
The DNA here is from genome assembly GCA_026929865.2 of Hyperoplus lanceolatus. Taxonomy (NCBI): domain Eukaryota; kingdom Metazoa; phylum Chordata; class Actinopteri; order Uranoscopiformes; family Ammodytidae; genus Hyperoplus; species Hyperoplus lanceolatus. The sequence goes on from CM049395.1 coordinate 39,434,276, forward strand.
TCTGTTATCTATCTATCTATCTATCTATCTATCTATCTATCTATCTATCTATCTATCTATCTATCTATCTATCCATCTATCAAAAATAAGTATACAGTAGATATAGAACATTTTACAAGAGAGCTTTGCATTCATACAAAAAATAAGTCTGTGGTTATGCATTCATATAAAAAATAGCCACAAAGGTGTAAACAAATGTCAACAAATGCATAGAAATGAAGAATAAGTTGAGACACTGCAGGCGAATAGGGTAACACATTTTAAACGTATAGATATAATAACGAAACTTTGCCAGTTGATTACGTACATCAAGACAATAATTTTTTACGTATTGTAATTTTTTCAGAAATATGTCAATAACTATAATGCAAGTGTGGCAATATCTCACAAGTGGATATTAGCATCTTTTGTAAACCAAAAATCTTAAAGCTGCAGTGTGTAGAATTTTGGGTTTTATTTCCTAGCAGATTTTGTAGAAAATAATTATAATATCCTTAAGTACGTTTAATTTAGTGCATAATAGCTGAATAATTTTTTTAGAATTAGCATTTTTTTTCCTTAGAAAGGGTCTCATATATGTTCATATTTCTCCAGAATTTTGGACCAAGGCCTTGTCACCGGCATTTTGGAAGTGTCATAGTTGGAATGTCATCAGGTGCATTGTTTAAAATTTAGAATTGTTCTTGTCCTTGAAGGCCACTGTAGCTTCTGTTATTATTCTAAAGGGTTGGGGTTACCCAGGGAGTGTTGCATTCTAGAACTTTGTAGAACTTTCTTGATGATGTCAAATTACACACTGCACCTTTAATTGTTGGATAAAGCCAGATCAAAATTATTTATTACATTTGTGCAACATATTAGTATCCAAAGCTTTTAAAGAACATATTAGAGAATATATTTTTGGCATTTTTATGCTTTATTGATAGTGTAGAGACAGAGTTGAAATGGGGCAGAGAGGGGAGTGACATGCAGAGAACGACCGCGGGCTGGAATCGAACCCGGGTCCGCTGCTGGCCGAGGCCCATGGGGGGGGACGCCCTACCAACTGAGCTAAGGGCGCCCCTTTTTCTCATTTTATAAATGAAAGCAAATACTATGTACAGATCTTAAAAATACATTTCTGCCATGTATTTAAGAAGTTAATGTCTCATAAATCAGACAACTAACAACATCTGAACAAATCCTTCTGTAATAACCTTCAGAATAGTGCTAAAAATTGTTGTGGAAAGTTTAGTTGATGTAAGTGCTTTAGAAGTTGAGATTTCTGGTTCAGAGTATTGAAAAATACTAATGTTGAGATAATGGCTGTTGATTGTTGGTTGTATAGTTATAGTATTTCCCAATGCCTTTGCTCTGGTCTGAATCCCCGCCAACTCAGACCAAACAATTTGCAGCAGGCAGACTGGAAAAGCCTTTATTTATGAACAGTATTAAAGTTAACTTCACCATGGTACAGTCATATATAAATACATTACCTCATGGCCATGCACACACCACCACCACGCGCTAGCAAAGATCTTTAGGACAGCAGACAAAGGATAGATAGATAGATAGATAGATAGATAGATAGATAGATAGATAGATAGATAGATAGATAGATAGATAGATAGATAGATAGATAGATAGATAGATAGATAGATAGATAGCAGGCGCTGGTGTGGTAAAAACACTACTGCTTTGGTCCAAAGGGGGCGCTAGAAACAACAACAACAACTACTCTATCTATCTATCTATCTATCTATCTATCTATCTATCTATCTATCTATCTATCTATCTATCTATCTATCTATCTATCTATCTATCTATCTATCTATCTATCTATCTGTCTAACTATCTGTCTGTCTGTCTGTCTTCCAATTTACAGTAACTTAACCACAAGTCTCTGCTCTATATCAGTCTTATTGTGTTCATTTAGCATTTAGCCGTGTGTGTGTGTGTGTGTGTGTGTGTGTGTGTGTGTGTGTGTGTGTGTGTGTGTGTGTGTGTGTGTGTGTGTGTGTGTGTGTGTGTGTGTGTGTGTGTGTGAAGTTCCCAGAATAGCTGTGTTGCACTCTTCTTTCTCTGGAGCTCAGAGGAGGATCAGGCGGGAGAAGATTACCAACGACTTATCTATAACACACACACACACACACACAGACACCACTCACTCACTCACTCACTCACTCACTCACTCACTCACTCACTCACTCACTCACTCACACACACACACACACACACACACACACACACACAAACACACACACAGACACTCTCTCTCACACACACACAAACACACACACACACACACAAACACACACACACACACACACACACACACACACACACACACAGACACACACATTTTACTTCTGTACTTGTGAGGACATTCATTGACATAATGCATTCCCTAGCCCCTTACCCTAACCCTAACCATCCAAACTAAATGCCTAACCCCACCCTTACACTAACCCTAACATAAACCTAATTCATACCTGAACCTTCAAACCTAGTGTTAAAAATGTCCTCACTCCAATGGTTAAAAGTCCAACTGGTCCTCACAACAATGTACAAATACTCTCACACACACACACACACACACTCTCACACACACACTCTTACACACACACACACACACTTACACACACACACACACACACACACACACACACACACACACACACACACACACACACACACACACACACACACACACACACGTGGATCCCTGTAAAGTTGAACAGTTTAAAACGTTGCTGAAGACTCACTTTTGTTGCATTGGCCTTTAACACAAGTTGAGACTGACACTCCTCCAGGGGTGGACTGGCCATCTGGCATACCGGGCATCGGCCGGCAGGCATTTTGGGCCGGGCCGGGTCCATTTATAAAAAAAAAAAAAAAATCTTTTTTTTTTTTTTTTTTTTTGGACCCTCGGCTGTGTGACTCGGCCCGGCCAAGTCACACAGCCGAGGGCCGAGGGCCCTTCCCTCTCGGGAGTGCCATGGACATATAATTGTGCGTGCAGGCTGTCAACTTCACCTGAAAGTTAAATAAAACTTTGTCCCAGGCCATTACTCATTATGATTGGTTCTAGGCTGGGCCTGGCCCAATCACACACACAGCAGAGGGCCGCCCATTCAGAGGCTGCATTAAATTGTATTATCATGCATTCAACTTCTACTCCATAATTATGAGCATCTCACGATGGTCAGCTACGTTCAGGGCCGTCGGACTGCGGACAGGCTTGGGGGCCCAAGGCAGAGGGGGCTGCACCCAAAAAAAAATATATATATTTTTTTTTTACTGGCTCAATATAGGCCCCTGATCTTTGAAGGCCCAGAAAAACGTTATTTAGGGAAAAAAGATTTCATGGGCCTTTCATTCGTCAGTACATTTATGTTATTTTTTAAATAACATTGTTCGGGGCTACGAAGATCAGGGGCCTATATTGGGCCATTAAAAAATACAAACAAGGAAAAAAAATCCCGAAGCTGACTGGATTTTTTAAACATGTACATTTCTTCTTTCTGCTTTTTGGTCATCTGTGTCTATACATTATTCCAGCAAATAATAGCCTACTAAATAGCTTACATAGGAAACAGTTGATTTATCCTTAGTTTTCTCTTCAAAGTGCACCAGATTGATGAATTTTACTTTAACATTTGAAAAAAAATCTTCCGGGGGAGCATTCCCCCGGACCCCTCTAGAACAGTGGTTCTCAGGGGGGCGCGAGGGGGATGAAAAAAAAAAAAGTCTTAATCTTAATTTTTTTTTTTTTTTTTTGTAATTTAAATTTTATTCCTGATATGTAGCCTAGTTCAGAGATGATATGTATTTTTTTTCTTTCTTAACTTTTTTTGATAGGTAGTTGCCAAGTTCATCACACAAACACTCCAATCCACTGATATGAGATCAGTTTGCAATTTTCAAGTACTGAATTAATGGTAGGACTGTGGCCACTAGAACTGGTCTCTGGTCAGCAAAGGTCTTGAAAACAGCATAAGTGTGCTTGTGACATATGGGCACGTGTCCCAGCAGATTTTTGAAATCTGAATAAAAAAATTTAAGTTTGTAGTTAGCAAGTGTAACATGTTCTTAGGGCAGAATTTCATAAATAAAGGTTTATTTTTTTAGCAAGATATTTGGTCAAAAGCTAGTGGTCATCCGTCCCTCTGTCCAGTTGTTAGGCATCTGGCTGCTAGCAAGTTGTGGTGTCTTGCTAATTTTACCATTCATCTGAGCTGAAATGAATATTGACATTTTCCTTTATTATCTTCGCCAGAATGCACCAGAATGCTTAGATTACATGTTAAAAACACAAAACAATATTCTGGGGGGGGATGCCCCCAGACCCCCCTTCAGGGGTTTAGTTTTCTGACAAACATTACAATGGATACTAACATGATTTGGGCATTTGGGATTATAAATCATCTTTGAATTCGTTGTACAGCATATCACATGCTATTCATTCAGGGGTGTGATGGCCACCCCATTCTAGCTCTGTGGCCCACCTTGGCCACCCCCAGTCAAAATTTCCTGGAATCGCCACTGAGACACACACAACTCCGCGTTCAGGCTGCACAGCACATTAATCGCAGGTAGCATTTTGAGCTAAATCTGGCCACTTTCCAAATCCAAGACTCAATAGTTGAAGCATTCTCTGAACTGGGTTGTCAGACAGCAGTGTTTCCCATTGATCATAGACTTTGTTTTGTGAAGCTTTTTCATAACAGGTGTTACTATTGTAGAATTTATTCTGTGTATGTTCTATTTAGGCTACTATTTTCTTCTCTTCTAAGGAGATTTTTTTTAAAAAAACATTTCCTCAGTGTCACATAAAAGTGCACCAGAATTTAACGTTAAATTATAAGAAATTTCCGGACCCCAACCCTAAACCCAATGTTCAACTCAAAGGTGCGCCACTGGCCTAGCCCTTGTGATAATAACAATAATAGAGTATCTATCTATCTATCTATCTATCTATCTATCTATCTATCTATCTATCTATCTATCTATCTGTGTAGGGTGGTGTGTGTGTGTGTGTGTGTGGGGGGGGGGTGTCAGGGTCGGTGGGGGCCCAACTGCAATGACCCAGCTTTGGGGGGGCCCAGCTTGCAGAAGGTTGAGAACCCCTGCTCTAGAAGGTCCAGGGTCCACGACACAGTCTCCCAAATTCCTGTGAGAAACACTGTGCGTGTGCATGTTTATTAAGAATCTTAGACCAGGGGTTGTGTTCAAGTACGCGTAATCTGCCTGTGTGTGTGTGTTATTTCTGCAGGTGTGTGTGCTGACCCTGTGCAGCCATGTGTGATCAGACCTTCGTTGCCGTGACTTTCGGTCCGTGTGAGAAATGTGGTCTCGCCTCTCCGCTGATGAACATCTACGTCACCACAGAGGCCATCAACTACTGCTCCTTCTGCGTGGAATCCGTACGTAGTGTGTGTGTGTGTGTGTGTGTGTGTGTGTGTGTGTGTGTGTGTGTGTGTGTGTGTGTGTGTGTGTGTGTGTGTGTGTGTGTGTGTGTGTGAGTGTGTGTGAGTGTGTGTGTGAGTGTGTGTGTGTGAGTGTGTGTGGGAGAGAGAAAGAGAGAGAGAAACTACTGCTTCTTCTGTGTGGAATCGGTACGTTGTGTGTGTGTGTGTGTGTGTGTGTGTGTGTGTGTGTGTGTGTGTGTGTGTGTGTGTGTGTGTGTGTGTGTGTGTGTGTGTGTGTGTGTGTGTGGTGAGTGAGTGAGTGAGTGAGTGAGTGAGTGTGTGTGTGTGTGTGTGTGGGGGGGAGAGGGGTGAGTGAGTGTGAGAGAGAGAGAGAAACTACTGCTCCTTCTGTTTGGAATCGGTACATTGTGCGTGTGTGTGTGTGTGGGTAGGTGTGTGTGTGTGTGGGTAGGTGTGTGTGCGTGTGGGTAGGTGTGTGTGCGTGCGTGCCTGTCTGTCTGTTGGTCTGTCTGTCTGTCTGTCTGTCTTTCTATAGATAAAATTATGTTATTATCATCAATTTAAAGCTATAGTGCGTAATTTATCGCCCCCATGAGGAATTCTGAGTAATAACAACAACACTGTCGGTGCATCTACATGAGGTAAAGCCTTCAGTGATGGCACATGGATTTTATACCTTCTGCTGTACGTCCAGGTTTTTTCTTAGCAGTAGAATCAACAACTGAAACATTTCTTGGGGATTTTTCTGAGCTCCTGCACCAGTGTCAGGGGGGGTGGGGGGAGGGGGGGGACAACAGTTTGTAAACGCTGCCATACTGAGAAATACAGATAGTTTTGTAGAGCTGATAATAGGCTTAATCAACTTTTTTTGGCGATGGCTTGAATTTAACTGATATTAATTAATATGAGAAAAGTTACGCACTATAGCTTTAATGATTTGTAAAGGCTGTCCAACAGACTATGAAAAAAAGTGGAGCATGTTTTATAATATGGAGGGAGGGGGAGGAGAGAGTGAGTGTGATGCTATGCAGCATCACTTGAGCACTCTAGGACAATCTCTCTAACACACACACACACACACACACACACACACACACACACACACACACACACACACACACACACACACAAACATAGAAACACAGACGCTCACACAAACAGACACACACACTATCTCTGTCTCTCTCACTCTCTCTCTCTTGCTTTTGCTTACACACAAACACACATAGAGACTCTCTCATACACACACAAACACACACATACACCCTCTCACTCTCTCTCGCTCTCACACACACACACAAACACACACATACCCTCTCTCTCTCACTCTCTCCCTCTCTCTCTTACACACACAAACACATACAGACTCTCTCTCTCTCTCTCCCTCTCAGACACGCACACACAACGACACACACACAAACACACTCTCTCTCTCTCTCTCTCTCTCTCTCTCTCTCTTTCTCTCATACACACACACTCACCCTCTCTAGTGCAGTGTTAGCTAAGGCTCTCACTCACTCTACAGCCCATGGTCTCCTCCAACCCATCTGTGTGTGTTTATGGTCTTACTTAACCGTGTGTGTGTGTGTGTGTGTGTGTTGGTTATATGCTCTAACTGTACTGTGTGTGTGTGTGTGTGTGTGGTCTAACTAACTGTGCGTGTGTGTGTGTGTATATATATATGGTCTAACTTAACCGTGTTTGTGTGTGTATGTTGGTTATATGCTCTAACTAAACTGTGTGTGTGTATGTGGTCTAACTAACCGTGTGTGTGTGTGTGTGTGTGTGTGTGTGTGTGTGTGTGTGTGTGTGTGTGTGTGTGTGTGTGTGTGTGTGTATATGTGGTCTAACTACTGAGTGTGTGTATGGTCTAACCCGTGTGTGTGTGTGTGTGTGTGTTGCCGTGTGAAGATGGCGTGCCAGGGTTTGCAGAGCGGAGAGAGTTTGGCGTCTCTGAAAACAGAGAGCGATAATCTGAAGAAGAAACTGGACGAGGAACGCAAGAAACTCAGCGATGTCGAGCGTAAGTCCACAACTAAAATACTTATATTTTTATATTATTTTTATTTTTATCTAAATACAGCTGTGTTTACTTAGAAAGGACTGGCAGTTGGCAGCTTGTTTAAGACCTACTACCGGTGGGAATATGAAGGTGTATTGAACCCTGAGATCCTATGTAGTATAAATGTGCAAACTTTTTTAAAAATCAGTTCATCCTAGCCTGAGAAAAGGCAGAAAGAGTGTGTTATGGTCTCACTGTCTCATACTGTCTTCAATCTTAATCTCTACATTACTTGTTGAAAATGCCCGAAATGACAATATTTTTATTGTGAATTTGGTAGAAATGTTGTCAGTAGTTTATATTATAAAACCAAAATGTTCATTCTACTCTACATATGCCTCTAAATAGTAAAACGAGAGACACTGAACATTTGGAGTGGTCTCTTCATTTTTTCCGGGGCTGTATACGTATCTTCTTGATGTTTGCTTATTTCTATATGCAGTATTTACGATTTTAACAGCAGGGTCCCACCGCAGCTAGCAGCATGCCCGTTTACAGAACCTAGGCTGTATCACAGTAACACTGGCCCGTTTACAGAGCCTAGGCTGTATCACAGTAACACTGGCCCGTTTACAGAGCCTAGGCTGTATCACAGTAACACTGGCCCGTTTACAGAGCCTAGGCTGTATCACAGTAACACTGGACCGTTTACAGAGCCTAGGCTGTATCACAGTAACACTGGACTTCTAGCTAATCGTGAGGAGATATTCACTGATTTTGACAATAAGTGATTTTGACAACAAACTTTCTCA
>CM049395.1:39445000-39500000 GCA_026929865.2 Hyperoplus lanceolatus
ATCCATCCATCCATCCATCCATCCATCCATCCATCCATCCATCCATCCATCCCTCCCTCCATCCATCCATCCATCCATTTGGGGCGGCTGTGGATAAGCATGTGGGGCGGTCGTCTAGTAACCTCAGGGTTGGTGGTTCAATCCCTGCCTTCCGCCACATGTCAAATGTTGTTCCCAATTTATAGTATCCTCACCTCATGTCTTCCTAAGCCGTGTGTGTGTGTGTGTGTGTGTGTGTGTGTGTGTGTGTGTGTGTGTGTGTGTGTGTGTGTGTGTGTGTGTGTGGTGTTAGTGGATGGGGTCAGGTCATCCACGGAAATATGCGTTTAAAGATTATCCATCCATCTGTCACCTCTAATGACTGTGTGGTGTGGGGGGGTTGGGGGGGGGGGGGGGGGGGGGGGGGGGGGGTGTGTGTGTGTGTGTGTGTGTGTGTGTGTGTGTGTGTGTGTGTGTGTCTGAGAGCACTTAAATGGTGGCCTGGATTCATCTTGCTTTAACCATCTTTATCTCTCTTTATGGAGCAGATATAACCACAGTGAACAAACCGTAAGCCCTATTAATACACACACACCTCGTCCGGGTTTGCCACAGCCTGGCACAGCCGGCCTACTTCCGCTCAATCTTCATTTCCCTTCAGTAGTCAGTCTGGGTCCGTGGTTTTCTCAGCCAGATTTTTTGACGGTCCAACAGAACAATGACGTTGAGGTCGTGCGCCAGTTTCAGTTGTAATCAGAAGCCGGCGCATGACATACGTCACGACCAAACGTTATGCGATTGGTTGGCAGATCCAGAGTGGCACTGGGCAGATCCAATAGTTTTAAACTTCAACAGACACCCGCCTCCAAGTGAGTTAACGTTTGCCAATTACAGCACTTCCAGACCTTCTGTACAAATGAAATGAAGTACGATGGTCTGGTAGGGCCAGGCTAAATGAAGTACGATGGTCTGGTAGGGCCAGGCTAAATGAAGTACGATGGTCTGGTAGGACCAGGCTAAATGAAGTACGATGGTCTGGTAGGACCAGGCTAAATGAAGTACGATGGTCTGGTAGGACCAGGCTAAATGAAGTACGATGGTCTGGTAGGACCAGGCTAAATGAAGTACGATGGTCTGGTAGGACCAGGCTAAATGAAGTACGATGGTCTGGTAGGAACAGGCTAAATGAAGTACGATGGTCTGGTAGGACCAGGCTAAATTAAGTACGATGGTCTGGTAGGACCAGGCTAAATGAAGTACGATGGTCTGGTAGGACCAGGCTAAATGAAGTACGATGGTCTGGTAGGACCAGGCTAAATGAAGTACGATGGTCTGGTAGGACCAGGCTAAATGAAGTACGATGGTCTGGTAGGACCAGGCTAAATGAAGTACGATGGTCTGGTAGGAACAGGCTAAATGAAGTACGATGGTCTGGTAGGACCAGGCTAAATGAAGTACGATGGTCTGGTAGGACCAGGCTAAATGAAGTACGATGGTCTGGTAGGACCAGGCTAGCTTTGCCAAGCCTTGTGTGTAAATATTTAAACAGTAAATATTCGACTTGTCAATACGAAAATATCGATAAACTCATTAAAAAACTCTACTACGATTGATATTATTTATACATTAAAGGTGCTACGAGAAACTTTGAAATAGTAACAGTATCTTTTACTTTATTTTTTTCCTCTGATGATCATAAATTACATATAACAGCAAACGAGACCATCAGTGCAAAGAATGCTATTTTTATATAGTTTTTCTTAATGCCTTTGCACGCTCACCCAGGAACAACAGCTGGCATAGTAAAAACACTACCGCTTTTGTCCAAAGGGGGCGCAAGAATTAACACAAACTGAGAGTTGCTCGTAGCACTTTTAATTAATTATAACAAAGCTGCTGGCTGGTTGAGATCAGCATAGATGTCAGTATTAATCAAATCCTTACGATACCCATCCCTATGTGTATAAATAACAATTGTGTGTGTATGTGTGTGTGTGTGTGTGTGTGTGTTCCAGGAAAATGCGATCTCCCTGCCCTGTACATGGGTGATGGCGTGTGCTTACTCGCCCACAGGTTGTGCTGTGGCATGTGGGTGAGTGCAGAGTATTTATTTATTTTTTTAATTTGTTTAAAAGTGACTAACTATAGCCTAATAGAAGAGAAAATATACCCACACATTTTTCGGTTTTTAATGAGTTAGACACTGAAGCACATGTGTAAATTGGCACGTTTACAGAGCCTAGGCTGTGTATTAACACATTTCTTCAGTGTCTCACACAGTACAGACAGGTAGCGGATCATGAGGAGATATTCACTGATTTTGATTTAAAAAAAAAGTGGTTTTAACAACAAACGTTCTCCAGAATCACTGACTCCACTAGTAGTACGGTTTAAACGGTTTATTTTGTGAACACGACCATTTAACCTGTGATGTTTTTATCCCTAGTTACACACTATTGCTTTAAATCGCTTCTTTATTGATCAATTTCAAAGTTACACGCTGTAGCTTAAAACGTCTTCTGTATTTAATCCATTTTCAAAGTTACACACTATAGATTTATACCTATTCTGTTTTTCCCTCCTATATAAAAGCATCTGAAAAAGTTTACGCACTACAGCTTTAAACCTGTATTCTGTATTTACCTCTCATATCACAGCGGTCTGGATAACAAGTGCTCTGTGTTCCCGCTGTCTATGGACAAAGGAGAGAATCTGTCCGCTAAGAAGAAGTCTGTGGCCATGCACACCAACTATGTGTCCGGATGCACCTTCACCAACTCTGACAACCAGGTGAGACATAACAAAACATTTTATACATTAACTATTTCTTTTTTGCTTTTTTTTTACCACTAGGACAGCAACAAATTTGGTAAAAAATGTTTTTGAATATATATGTAAAACAATGCTTTTTTTAAGATTATTTTTTTGGCATTTTCAAGCTTTATTAGACAGTACAGAGTTGAAATGGGGAGAGAGAGACAGAAAGAGAGAGAGAGGGGGGGGGGGTGACCTGCAGTAAAGGTCCACGGGTCGGATTTGAACCCACGACCACTGCAATGAAGGCCGGAGCCAATATGGTACGAGCTTTATTCGCTACGCCACCGAAGCGACTATTATTTATTGCTTAATCCCTAATAGGACAGCCTCAAATTTGGTAAAAATATTTTTGAATATATTATGTAAAACAATGCATTTTATTTTATTTATTTATTTATTGATGAAAAGAATCAACTGAATAGTAGTTAGTGAGTGAGTGGTTGGATCTGGGCCTGAAATCTTTATTGTTGTCTGGTTGAGCTGATTTTGTCAACAAGCTTCAAGACCTACTTCACCAGTGGAAATATGAAGAACTCTGAGATCCTATGTAGTATAAATGTGCAAATATTTTAGAAATCGGTTCATCCTAGCCTGAGAAAAGGCAGAAAGAGTGTTTTATGGTCTCACTGTCTAACCCTACATTTCCAGTAAAATGTAGGGTTGGGATTAACAGGACAGCTGGGCCAAGGGCTATCCAAGCTCAAAGTTAAAATCCACATAAAATGAATCAGAAAACAGGGACTTCAGCGGGATATAAGGCACATAGGCTACAAGGGACACACTTTAAGAAGGATAATACAGCTCGGGAAGAAATTAAGAGACATCTATAAATGTTCAGAGTCTCTTGTTATACTTTTTATAGGCATATGTTTGAGTAGAATGAACATTTTGGTTTTATAATATAAACTACTGACAACATTTCTACCAAATATTGTAATTTAGAGCATTTTCAATAAGTTATGTAGAGATGAAAATTTAAGAAAAATCCAGACTGGTCTCTTCATTTTTTCCGGGGCTGTATATATGAATGAAATATCCAGAAATATTTGGCTTGTATATATGTCTCCATTTCATCTAGACCGAGGAGAACAACGACAGATACTGTAGGAAGAGGGTCTAGCAGGAGTGTGTGTGTGTGTGTGTGTGTGTGTGTGTGTGTGTGTGTGTGTGTGTGTGTGTGTGTGTGTGTGTGTGTGTGTGTGTGTGTGTGTGTGTGTGTGTGTGTTACGGCCGTCTATCTTTGTGTATATTAATAGACACTGAGTGGCTTTTATCAAGGAAAAGAGTGGAGCATGCTTGACCTTAGGGCAGAACATTTAACACAAACACACACACACACACACACACACACACACACACTCTCTCTCTCTAATGTATCTCACACATAAAGACACATTGATGCACACCAGCCTTTGTGCATTAGAATAGAGCTCAGAGCACAAAGCAGTGGACTAGATGGAGGGTCAGAAAGTGTGTTAACTATTCAGCCGCAGTCACGATGACATGCGATCTTCTGTGTGTGAGTGTGTGTGTGTGTGTGTTCTTGTGTGTGTGTGTGTGTTCTTGCGTGTGTGTGTTTTGTGTGTGTGTGTGTGTGTGTGTTCTTGTGTGTGTGTGTGTGTGTGTGTGTGTGTGTGTGTGTGTGTGTGTGTGTGTGTGTGTGTGTGTGTGTGTGTGTGTGTGCGCCCACATCCGTCAACATTCTGAAAGATAGTAGGATTTCTTGAAAAACTCTGGCAGCCATGTTGAACCAAACACTGTAGGAGGAACGTATGACCAAGTGTGAAAACAAGGCAAGTTTATTGCTATAGCACAATTCAAACACAAGGCCACTCAAAGTGCTTCACGGGGGCAAGATTAAAATACATAAAACACGTTAGAAGACATTTAAAAGCAAATGAAAAGAAGTAAAACATTTAAATTAAATAAAAAGTACAGGTTAAAATGCAAACAGAAAAGTCTTCAGACTCGATTTAAAAGAACTGAGGGTTGCAGCAGACCTCAAGTTCTCTGGGAGTTTGTTCCAGATATTTGGTGCATAAAAACTAAAAGCTGCTTCTCCTCGTTTAGTCCTAACTCTAGGGACTGTAAGTAGACCTGTCCCAGACGACCTAAGGGCTCTGGACGGTTCATAACGTATCAGCAGATCAGTAATATATTTTGGCGCTAAACCATTTAGTGCTTTATAAACCAACATCAGTATTTTGAAATCAATTCTTTGGGTGACAAGGAAGAATTTGCTTTATTTGAGAGAAATCGAAATGAAAATTATGGCTTAAAAGTTGATGTCCTATAGGCCTATTGGTTGTCAGAAAACAACAAAAAAAAATGAAATATTGAAAACTGTAACTTAAAGCCACTACGAGTAACTTTCTCCGTTCGAAACATGAGGCTGTTTAAAAGATATTTAAATGTTACTCGTAGCCGCTTTAAAGGTGCTCCGAGGAACTTTTAAGTTTTGGTCAATTCTTGCACCCCATATGGACAAAAGCGGTAGTGTTTTGACCACGCCAGCTGTTGTTCCTGGGTGAGCGTTTACCCATGACAAAGGCATTAAGACAAACTTTATAAAAATAGCATTCTTTGCACTGATGGTCTGGTTTGCTGTTACATGTCATTCATGATCATCAGAGGAGAAATGAGACTGTTTCAGAAATATCATCATCATGTGTCTTGAAAACTATGACATAACCCAAATGCGCTGACTTTACATCACACGCACACACACACACACACACACACACACACACACACACACACACACACACACACACACACACACACACACACACACACACACACACACACGCACACACACACACACTCACACACACACACACTCTTTACCAAATGGGTTTAATGTGGCTTTGGCTCCAAACTTTCATTTCCTAGTTTAAAATTTTTTTGAGAATTGAGAAAGAAATGGAGAAACGAAACCAACAAGGAAACAAACAGGAAATGGTTGAAGTCATGGGATAATATTCCACGGAAAATGGTAAAAAATCTATTTCAGTGGGTGTACACGTGATCGCTAGTCACACTTACTCACACTTATAAAACATGATAAAAACCATCAAAACAGACAGACATTGGGAAGGATTTTTACCTTTTGTAGGCGCATACACATTCACCCATCTGTCGCTCTGGCGTGCACCGGCAGTGAGACCATGGAGTGTATATAGTATGTATGAGTGAGACGAGTGTCGCTTTGTAGCGTTCTCTCTTCTGATTGGATAAACATTTCGGGATACTCCAATAAGTTTATTTCCCGATTACATGCAGAGCAGCTGACTGAGAGATCGGCTTTATGAAACGTGCACATTATGTAAGTGATCACTGTATGAATAAAGAGCGATTTAACACTTATATTAACATAAATAAACCGCTTACTGCACCTTTAAGAAAACAAAAACTGACATGTCACAAAAAACCAAAGGTCAGAACCTCCACTCTCACTCTGACTGTGCATCATGTGTTAACATTTACAAAAATAAATCTCAAATGTCAGCAAAACAGATTAAGGGCACTAAGACACACACACACACACACACACACACACACATACACACACAATAACACACACACACACACCCAGACATCATAGCGAGATCTCCCGCTGAATGACCTCAGGCACCAAAACAAAATCCTCTTCCTGCCTGTCGCTCCAGTTTCAACATGAATGCAATTATCAGCCACAATTACTGGCTCACACACACACACACACACACACACACACACACACACAGATGGGGACCTCTCTGATCTACTTTGCTTAGCACCACTTGCATCTAACCGTTTTTTAAAAAAGAGATATTTTTGTTGTCATATCTCACAGGTGCTGTATGCTGTTAGTCAATTTTTTATTCACAAATTTGTCTATCAATTTTTATTATGTTTGCAGATTGTCTGTCCGTCTGTCCGTCTGTCCGTCTGTCCGTCTGTCCGTCTGTCCGTCTGTCCGGGCCATTCTTGAAAACGCGATATCTCATGAACTCTTTGATTAGATGATAAACTGATCATCAAAGGTCAAGGTCTTAAACTTGTACCATATTTTAGCTTCTTCGGATCTTTAACTTCTTTAATATCAAAGCATGTTAAAGTGTTATATTAAAGTGTATAAAGCCTTCCACCAGCCTGCAAACTGTACCATGGCTCTAGGGAGAGCTCACTCAAAATTTGAGCTTCCAAGACAGTGTTTCTCGCATTTTGGCCACTTAGAGAACACAAACACAAGTTGTTCAAATAATTGACACTTTCACATTTTCATCTGTTTTGTTTTTTCAAAGATATTTTTTGGGCATTTTTATGCTTTATTGATAGTGTAGAGACAGAAGTGAAATGGGGCAGAGAGGGGAGTGACATGCAGAGAACGACCGCGGGCTGGAATCGAACCCGGGTCTGCTGCTGGGCCCGGCCCCGGGGGGGGGACGCCCTACCATCTGAGCTGAGGGCCCCCGCGTTTTTATCTGTTTGAAAGAAGGAAAGGATGCCTTGCTGCCTTCGTCGACTGCAGAAAATTCAATTTGTCTGTGTTGTGGAATTAACTAAAATGTCGTTCTCTTTTCTGTGTGTGTGTGTGTGTGTGTGTGTCTGTCTGTCTGTCTCTCTATCTATCTATCTATCTATCTATCTATCTGTCTGTCTGTCTGTCTGTCTGTCTATCTATCTATCTATCTATCTATCTATCTATCTATCTATCTATCTATCTATCTATCTATCTATCTATCTGTCGGTCTGTCTATCTATCTATCTATCTATCTATCTATCTATCTATCTATCTATCTATCTATCTATCTATCTATCTATCTCAGATCTTGACTTCCAGTGGAGATGGTACCTGCGCTCTCTGGGATGTAGAGAGTGGTCAGCTGTTGCAGAGTTTCCATGGACACACAGCTGACGTGCTGTCACTGGACCTGGCCCCCTCCGAGACAGGCAACACCTTTGTGTCAGGGGTGTGTGTGTGTGTGTGTGTGTGTGTGGGGGGGGGGGGGGGGGGGTGTGTGTGTGTGTGTGGGGGGGGGGGGGGTAGTGTGTGTGTGTGATTGTGTGGGAGGGTGTGTGTGTGTGTGTGTGGGGGGGGGGAGAGGGGGGGGTTCTGTGTGTGAGTGAGTGTGTGTGTGGGGGGGGGTGTGGGGGTGAGTGAGTGAGTGAGTGAGTGAGTGAGTGAGTGAGTGTGTGTGTGTGGGGGGGTGGGGGTGAGTGAGTGAGTGAGTGAGTGAGTGAGTGAGTGAGTGAGTGAGTGAGTGAGTGAGTGAGTGAGTGAGTGAGTGAGTGAGTCATGTAGTCGTGGCAGAACTTTTTAGGATTTTTACTGAAATACTGAAATTTTTTAAGAAGTTTGCTGTAACATTATTTTCTTTCTCTATTCTATTCTATCTCTGTGTGTGTGTGTGTGTGTGTGTGTGTGTGTGTGTGTGTGTGTGTGTGTGTGTGTGTGTGTGTGTGTGTGTGTGTGTGTGTGTGTGTCATCAGGGCTGTGATAGAAAGTCCATCATCTGGGACATGCGCTCTGGACAAAACGTTCAGTGTTTCGAGAGCCACGACTCTGACATCAACTGTGTGAAGTGAGTCCAGTTATTTATTGGTTGATTGCAAACACACACACACACACACACACACACACCCCCAATGGGGTTTTGTGCAGAAGATAGAAGATAGAAGATTATAAAATTAGCTTAAAAAAACATGAAACGGATAAATTGAGTTCAAACTAAAATATTCATAGGACTTAAATTAATATAAGTGATAGTATTCATCATGAATGAAGTAATATAGAATGAAAAATGCCTAATTAAAACAGCAATTTTATTTTTTTCAGAAAGTTTTTTTTTTTTTAAGATTTTTTTTTTGGGCATTTTTATGCTTTATTGACAGTGTAGAGACAGAGTTGAAATGGGGCAGAGAGGGGAGCGACATGCAGAGAACGACCGCGGGCTGGAATCGAACCCGGGTCCGCTGCTGTCCGAGGCCCATGGGGGAGGGGGGGGGGGGCGCCCTACCAACTGAGTTAGGGGCGCCCCCGAAACAGTAAAATTTGATTGAATTTCATTAATACCCCCACATAGTTGGCTTGTACTGAGGTTGGATTCTACTTTACAAATCTAAAAATGTAACAATATTAAATGCTGTTTTCAACACCAAAAATCTCGACTGGATGAAGTAGGACATCCGGGTATTTCTAACCATCCTAAATCTGGCCATAAGAATCGGGACATCCTAAATCTTTTTTTCTACCAAACTTAATAGTAGATAGTATATGGGGATTGGAACGCAGCGTGGAGTTTTTTTTATTTTTTATCCATGTACAATATACGTATATTCAATTGATAAGGCTGAAAAGGAGTTGGAAGAAAATATATGACCAATAAAAACACAAATATATACAAAACAAAACAAAACAAACACACACACTTAGTGGTGTTGGGTAGGGGAGTTATATGTATGTCTTAAAGGTGCACTGTGTAATATGACATCATCAAGAAAGTTCTACAAAGTTCTAGAATGCAACGCTCCCTGGGTAACCCCACCCCTTTAGAATAATAACAGAAGCTACAGTGGCCTTCAAGGACAAGAACCATTCTACATTTTAAACAATGCACCTGATGACATTCCAAAAACATGGATGCCTCCATAAGACTTACCTGCTCAATGTAGAAAATGTAATATCAATATTTGTAATTCTCCGCTCAGGAGGATAATTCAGATTATAGGCAGAGGTGATTTTACACCAATGAGGACATATTTATGAATGAGGATATTGATTTTAGTTAATAAATTACTTAAAATGTTACACATTGCCCCTTTAACTCTGTTTCTGTCATGATGTGTTCAGGTACTACCCCAGTGGAGATGCTTTTGCCTCGGCTTCTGATGATTCCACAGTGAGTCACCGTCATATTACCTGCTTGTTTTGAATGTATTTATTGATTTAATGTAATGTAATGTTATTTATGTTGAAGATTCTAAAGTTAATACCCTCATGTGTTAAGGTAGAAAGTCTTATAAAGTCTGTTATATCTTAAAAAATTTTATTATTTTATTAAGTAATTTTATTCCCCCCCCCCAAACATACTTATCATAATATCTATAACAAATCCACCACTCCACTCCAACATACATTACTTCTCTTAAAAATTTCAAATTCAATTTTTTATTTTTCACACTCACATTCTTAAAACTATAAAACAATTCTATCCATCTCTTCCCAAATACAACATCTTTCCACTCACCAACCCCTACCCCCAAACATTATCCACAACCACCCAAAACTTAGATAAATATCACATCTTAATTTACAATATACACAAAATCAATGGGGGGGCCCCCCCCGGCGCCCCAAAAAAAACAAGAACCAAAGACACCCGAAACCCAAAAGACCGCACCGGGAAACCCCCTCAACAAACAAATTTACTGTCCCCTCGAACCCGGCCCGCACTTCCCCCCCCCCCCTCCCGAAACGATTAAAACACAAAAAGAGGGGAAAAGGAAAAACAAAGAGACCAAGGGGAATAAATTTATGGCCCCCAAAGGGGGGGAAAACACAACAAACAAAAACTCGACACCGGAGGGACGTTGGGCGGGGGCGTCCCCCCCCCCGCCCGCGAAACACGCCGCGGAACAGATGTATTAGTAAACTCACTAGTTTGGGGTGTATTTAGTGATTGCAGTGATTTTGCATTTGTCTGATTTTGACAAACCATCCCTGCTGCTATTTTTAATGCCTATTCTGACAGTATATTGTGTGTGTGTGTGTGTGTGTGTCTGTCTGTCTGCCTGCCTGTCTGTCTTGCCTGTCTGTCTGTCTGTCTGTCTGTCTGTCTGTCTGTCTGTCTGTCTGTCTGCCTGCCCACCCGCCTGTCTGTCTGTCTCATTCCTCTTCAGTGTCGGTTCTATGATCTCCGAGCCGATCGTGAAGTGGCCGTCTATCAGAAGGACAGCATCGTGTTTGGAGCCTCCACCCTCGACTTCTCTCTCAGCGGTAAGACACTGGCCGTGTTTGAGAAGCCCTACTAACGTCCTACTCATACTAAAAGCCCTACTAACGTCCTACTCATACTAAAAGCCCTACTAACGTCCTACTCATACTAAAAGCCCTACTAACGTCCTACTCATACAAAAAGCCCTACTAACGTCCTACTCACACTAAAAGCCCTACTAACGTCCTACTCATACTAAAAGCCCTACTAATGTCCTACTCATACTAAAAGCCCTACTAATGCTCCTTGCTAGTACATTAATTGTTCAGCACTAAATATATATATATATATATATATATATATTTATTTATTTATTTATTTTTTTATTTTTTTTTTTTCACCATAAAGCACTGGAGGAAACATTAATAGCGGTGAAGCAGGATTGCCATTTACCATTTCCCACGTTGCTAAAATATGTTTTTTTTTCTATTTAGGCTGCCCCCTAGCGGCTGGAGTGAGCATTTTGGTTATTTCTTTAAAAATTCATAACTCCTCACAGGAATGGGCTAGAGACTTACTTTTTTTTTAATGCTCAGAAATGTGTGCTCTACAAGTCGCGGGCCGGATTAAATCATCTTGCGGGCCGGATCCGTACCGCAGGCCTTATGTTTAACACCACTAATCTATCTATCCCTCCATCCAGGCCCGCCTGCTGTTTGCTGGCTATAACGACTACACCATTAATCTGTCTGTCTGTCTGTCTGTCTGTCTGTCTGTCTGTCTGTCTGTCTGTCTGTCTGTCTGTCTGTCTGTCTGTCTATCTATCCATCCATCCATCCATCCATCCATCCATCCATCCATCCATCCATCCATCCATCCATCCATCCATCCATCCATCTATCTATCTATCTATCTATCTATCTATCTATCCATCCATCTATCTATCTATCTATCTATCTATCCATCTATCTATCTATCTATCTATCTATCTATCTATCTATCTATCTATCTATCTATCCATCTATCTATCTATCTATCTCTCTCTCTCTCTCTCCCTCCATCCAGGCTGCCTGCTGTTTGCTGGGTATAACGACTACACCATTAATCTGTCTGTCCGTCTGTCTGTCTGTCTGTCTGTCTGTCTGTCTGTCTATCTATCTATCTATCTATCTATCTATCTATCTATCTATCTATCTATCTCTCTCTCCCTCCATCCAGGCCGCCTGCTGTTTGCTGGCTATAACGACTACACCATCAACGTGTGGGACGTACTGAAGGGAACCAGAGCGTCCATCTTGTTTGGTCATGAGAACAGAGTGAGCCGCCTCAGAGTGTCTCCGGACGGGACCGCGCTCTGCTCTGCCTCATGGGACTACACACTACGGGTCAGTACACTCAATACTCTACCATATTATGATTTGGATAGATAGATAGATAGATAGATAGATAGATAGATAGATAGATAGATAGATAGATAGATAGATAGATAGATAGATAGATAGATAGATAGATGGATGGATGGATGGATGGATGGATGGATGGATGGATGGATGGATGGATGGATGGATGGATAGATAGATAGACAGACAGACAGACAGACAGACAGACAGACAGACAGACAGACAGACAGACAGACAGACAGACAGACAGACAGATAGATAGATAGATAGATAGATAGATAGATAGATAGATAGATAGATAGATAGATTCTTTATTTTCATTGTACAAAAGCTACGGTGGCCTTCAAGGACATTTAAAAAACAGACACACAAAATAGACATTGTGCAATATAGTTTCTCACATAAATATACTATATATTTATATTTATATATTGTGTGCTGGATATCCCTCCAGCACACAATAGGCCTTTATTCTGACTTCTTTAGAGAAAAAAGCATTATGTTTATACACACTACGGGTCAGTCTAAATACTGGGGGGGTTTAATGTTCTCCAAATTTGTTTTTAAAGGTGCTACGAGGAACTTTTGAATATTTCTGGAATTTCTGAGTCTCATTTCTCCTCTGGTGATCATAAATGACATGTAACAGCAAACGAGACCATCAGTTCAAAGAAAGAATGCTATTTTTATATATGTTTTCTTAATGCCTTTGTCATGTGTATACGCTCACCCAGGAACAACAGCTGGCGTAGTAAAAGAAACACAACCGCTTTTGTCCAAAGAAGGCCACTAGGATAAACAAACGATGAAAGTTCCTCAGAGCACCTTTAAAAAGTGCTTGTTATACATTTTTACTCATATGTTTTTTTCCTCTTCTCTCCTGCAGATTTGGGCCTAGAGTTGAAATCACCATCTAGTGATAAAACACCAGCATCAACAGACTGCAGATCTACTGCCGGAGCGAGACACATATTTGAATGAAAATATATCATGGTTATCATAACTGTAGGGCCATGGGAACTGACAGTTTGTGTGGTATTTTGGTTATTGTTAGCCTTATGAATGATTGTATGAATATGTAATAATCGTTTTGTTAATATACAGCTCTGGAAAAATATAGTAGACCATTCTGGATTTTTGTGAATGGGTGAATGTGGTAAGAAATGTAAAGCGCTTTGGAGCTGAGAAAATCGGCTATAAAGCGCTAGATAAGTCAAGTCCATTTACCATTTACCTTCAATCTTCATCTCTACATTAACTTAATGGAAATGCTCTTTAAAGAGAATATTTTTTTGGGGGGAAATTTGGTAGAAATGTTGTCAGTAGTTTATAGAATAAAACCAAAATGTTCATCTTACTCAAACATATGTCTATAAATAGTAAAACGAGAGACACTGAACATTTGGAGTGGTCTCTTGTTTTTTTTTTTTCCAGAGCTGTAATAGGAGTTAAAAAGCCAAAATTTAAAAAAAGTGTATTTGCTCTTGACGACATGTAAAACAATATGATTATCTTGTAAATTCTGTAAATCAGTTCACTGTCCATAATCGTATACCGTAGTAATCGTGTGCACGCTGTTGTTAATGTTGTTGTGGCCATAGGTAATGTCACTCTTGTCCTAAAGGAATTCAACTTTAAATGTAGCATCAGATACATTTTTATTATTTTAATATATAGGATACATGGACTTCAACAGCTTAGCAATAAAGACAGTTTTAAGAATTATTTTGTATTTTGTTTTTATTTTTTCTTCTGCCTCAAATTCGCTCTGAGCTTTGACAACTTACTTGGGTACGGTTGACATCTGAAAATAAAATTTGGGTCCAACTCAGTTTTTACAAAGTTGCAGAGTTACAAAGTTACAAAGAGAGAGAGAGGGAGAGAGAGAGAGAGAGAGAGAGAGAGAGAGAGAGAGAGAGAGAGAGAGAGAGAGAGATGGTGAAAGAGGAAAAGTAGGCCTTGCTCTGAGTAACTTTTCTATTTCAACCATGTCTCAATTAGTGTGTACTCAATTTCTGTCTGGAGGTCATAATTACTATTTTTCTTAATCTGTTCAGTATTTTCATGTCTCCCCATTCCCAACTGCAGTGATATGATACCCCTACAGCAGTACATGTACTTTAGAACTGAATAACACTTCTGTAGCGACACTGTTTGCCACAAGGGGGCATTGCACTGCTTCACACTTTACACATAAATGCCTGGCTGTCCTTCATATGAAAAAACAGTAGTGTTTTGATCTTATTTTAGTTTCTAACATCTAAATCATTTCTGAATTGTTTTTATGTCATATCCTGGGAAAAGAGCACATATCAAGATGCAATTAATCAATTTAAAGGTGCAGTGTGTAATATGACATCATCAAGAAAGTTCTACAAAGTTCTAGAATGCAACGCTCCCTGGGTAACCCCAACATGACATTCCAACTATGACACTTTCAAGATGGCGGCACTAGGCCTTGGTCCAAAATATGCAGAAATATGGACATGTATGAGACTCTTTCTAAGGAAAAAAATAATAATTCTAAAAAAAAAATCAGCTATTATGCACTAAATTAAATGTACTTATGGATATTATAATTACTTTCTACAAAATCTGCTAGGAAATAAAACCCAAAATTCTACACACTGCAGGTTTAAGCATGAAAAACTTTGAATATAGGCTTTGTCTGTTTGGTTTAAGAACTACTAGTTCCACATAATTGTCTCAACACAAGTAAACAATATTTCTTAAAAGAAAAATATTGGTTTACAATGAAAGTAAAGGCCTAAAATAACCTCCATAAAACAGGCTATTTCACAAGCATTTGTTGTAATGTCTGTCTGTGCCTTGTTTGGATTTTTAGGGGCATTTTCAAGCTTTATTAGATAGTACAGAGTTGAAATTGGGAGACAGACAGAGAGAGAGAGAGGGGGGCTGACCTGCAGTAAAGGTCCACGGGTTGGATTTGAACCCGCGACCACTGCAACGAAGGCCGGAGCCGATATGGTACACGCTCTATCCACTACACCACCGGAGCGCCCAGAATGTGTCTTGTTTTTAGACTGTGTATTGCATTGTTTATCACACACACACACACACACACACACACACACACACACACACACACACACACACACATACACACGCACACACACACACAGTTACAGTTACACGTCTATATATTTGCTCAAAGTTCAACTCTTACTATCCACATCACAACCTTCACATATCACACACACTGTCACATGAGGGTTGAGAATGTGTGCGTGATTTTGTTTTTGGTGTTTTTACTAAACTGAGCGAGATGAAAATTGACCTAAGAGACACACACACACACGCACGCACACACACACACACACGCACACACACACACACACACACACACACACACACACGCACGCACACACACGCACACACACACACACACACACACACACACACACACACACACACACACATACATACGCACACACACAGCACACTGATGGCTATACTGTTAGAAGAAAACTTGGAAAATCTGTGTCAACATTTAACCCTCCCGATGTGTTTGCTTCATTATAACTTCAGTGTTGAGATACATTTTTTTTCCCAAAACGTCCTTATGATGGACAGGACACTCGTTCATGTAAAAATTTCTCTTTTTGATTCAAACAACACACAGCTCCGTAAAAAATTAAGAGACCAGTCTGGATTTTTCTTCAATCTTTGGGGCTACTGTGGCTCAGGTGGCAGAGCGGGTCGGCCGATGATCAAAGGGTTGGAGGTTCGATCCCCGCCCTGCCACTTGTGTCATAGTTGTTGTGTCCTTGGGCAAGACTCTTCACCCATCTTGCCTCGTGTGAATGTTGAATGGTAACGTGTAAATGGGAACAGGTCTCCCTTGCAAAAGAGTCTTCGGACTCAATGGGATATGCCTGTATAAATAAAGGTTAAATTAAAATCTCTACATTACTTAATGGAAATGCTCTTTAATGACAATATTTTTGGGGGAGAATTTGATAGAAATGTTGTCAGTAGTTTATAGAATAAAACCAAAATGTTCATTCTACTCAAACATATGCCTATAAATAGTAAAACGAGAGACAGTGAACATTTTGGAGTGGACTCTTTTTTTTCCAGAGCTGTAAAGGGTAAAGTCTATATACAGTATATCATCAAACACATATGTTATGTTATGTTCCTGATCTAAAGCTTTTGGGATGTTTTGTTTTCGCTCGTCACCTGAATCACGTGATATCGGGTTGGGAATTTCATAGGGCACAACTTTTAGTTTATTAAAATGTACTTTCTATTTCAAAGCCAACCTGTAATAAAGGTTGACTGTAATTTAACCAGGGAAATACCTACTGGTGGAGAGAGAGAGAGAGATGGAGAGAGAGAGAGGGAGAGAGAGAGAGATGGAGAGAGAGAGAAATAGAAAGAGAGAGAGAAAGAGATGGAGAAAGAGAGAGAGAGGAGAGAGAGAGAGAGAGAGAGAGAGAGAGAGAGAGAGAGATGGTGAATGAGGAAATATAGGTGGAGGATTAGGCATAGGGGATTACCAATTTTACCACCAAGAGAAAGTACCTAAAAAATATCACCAAACCAAACCTACTGTCTACGGGCATTTATTTTAACTGCCATTCATTTAACGGCAAACACACACACACACACACACACACACACACACACACACACACCAGGGGTGGATTACTGCGCAGCCATACCAGGCACAGGCCCAGGGGCCCAAGGGCTCAGGGGGGCCTAAGCCAGAGATACTGAAAGTAACTTGTCCTGTTGCATAGTCAAAGAGCTCAGTCACTCATGTCAATAACAGGCTCCAAAAAGGAATAGCCTAAATATAAGGATACTCGTTAAAATGTAACAAGATATAAATCATCATGGCCCCTCAACTAGTAGGGGAGAAATACAAAAGCAAGTTAAAGACAACATCATTAGTAGCTCTGTCTAAGGGGCTCCATGCGGGGCCTTAAAGGCCCCCTCACATGCAGGAATAAGCTTTCTTTATGTAAATTATATACTGTTCATATAAAGTAGCTATCCACCCTTTATCTGTTGCAATGGGCCCCTCCATCATAGAACATGGGTCTGCAGACCAATCTACTGTTTTTACAGTTGCAGAGTAAAGAGTGCTGCCTGTTTAAAAATTATCTTAAAAATAATGTTTCTTCTGCATCTCAGGATTTGATATAGCCTCTAAAATTTAATCTCAAAGAAAACAAATCCGGGGGGGCATGTCCCCGAACCACCCGACAAGGACCACGGTCCCTCCCAAAACCCTGTGGGAAACACTGACTTCCTTCATATGTTTTTGCCATGTATCTGAGTGGAAAAGTCAGTGTACCTGACTGGATAGGGAGGAGTGGGGGGCCCATTAAGAGTTTGTGCCCAGGGGCCCATTATATCATAATCCGTCTATGACACACACACACACACACACACACACACACACACACACACACACAAACAAACACTATGCATTTTCACTTCCTTATTTAAGAACTGTGTGCGTATAGTTGACAGACTGTGGTCTCACACACACACACACACACACACGCACGCACACACACACACACACACACACACACACACACACACACAAACGCACGCACGCACGCACACACACACACACACACACAAACGCACGCACGCATTCACGCACACACACACACACACACACACACACACACACACACACACACACACACACACACACACACACACACACACACACACGATGAATGAAACTACATCTGCTCTCAGCCATAAAACCAGGGAACACCACACACAATATATTTAGTTACGTCTGAATTTACCCAGACTGCACGTTCCTCAAATGATGTCATTACCAGGGTGCTCTGGTGGTGTAGTGGATAGAGCGTGTACCATATTGGCTCCGGCCTTCGTTGCAGTGGTCACAGGTTCAAATCCGATCCGTGGACCTTTACTGCAGGTCATCCCCCCCCCCCCCTCTCTCTCTCTCTCTCTCTCTGTCTCCCCATTTCAACTCTGTACTATCTAATAAAGCTTGAAAATGACAAAAAGTAATCTTAAAAAAATATATAGGCCTATGTCATTACCTTGTATAACATATGAATAAGAAAAAAAAATCAATAGGCCTACGTAATTAAATTCAATTAAAAGTCTTATTCAAAAAATGCACAAGAAATCTAAACTAAAATATATTAATAAATGAATAAACATAATAAAAAATAAAGTAAATTAAAAGCCAAAAAAGAAGAGAAATAGACCTAAGCCTATATATATTGATGTGTTTAAATAAAATTAAAAATAAATTTTAAGCTTAAAAAACAAATTAAACATAAACTGTAGTTTGTTTTTTGGCCTACTTTAGAATGAAAAACAATTAGTTTTTTAATTTGGAATTTTTACTCAAGGGGGACCTCCTGGCAAATTTGGTCTCTTCTCTCCCCATATGTATCCATAGCTACGGCCTTGGTAACCAACGACCATAACAAATCACCAGGCTACAGCGGGATTATAAGATGCATCAAAAGAGAAATTAAAAGGAAAAAACAGCACAAATAGACATTACTGTAAAATAAAATAAATAGGCCTACTAATGTAAAAAAAAATCTCATTCCATTGTCAAGGCCAGGACACACCGGCCCGATAATTCGGGAGGGGGAGGGGGCGGGGACACGAATCTGTTTGGTGTGTGCCGTGAAATCGGTCGTCGTAGATGTCGTCGGGCTTCTTTTGAGCGGGCAGTCTTTCAGTTGGAGCAATTTGATTGGTGGAGGGCTAGCGAATCAGTGAAGCCCGGAAGTGAGGCGGGTAGCACAAACAGCTAACAACAGCTAGCCATCGTTTTAATGTGTTTGTTTGTTTCGTTCAGCGAGTACTCACATGCATCAACCCTTGTTGACTGCTCGACACCATGCTCGACACTCTCTGCTAAAAATGGTGCTCTTTATGGTCCATAAATATAAATACGTATTTCTATCTATGTTTATGGTCTAGAGAGCCGTCCCATCATTTCCGGCTTCCGTATTTTTTCGGGCCACAATACAGATTAGCGCCGCCTGCTGTTATGGAGACATTACGTCCCTCGCGAGCGCAGAGCGTACGGAAAGTCAGCAGTCGGTTTCGGTTTGCACTTTTTCAGCCGCGACGGGAAGACTGGAGCTCCCTGAATCGGCAGTCTCCATTTTCGGGTAGTTGGACTGGTGTGTCCTGGCCTTTAGAGGATGTTTTTAGTGAAAGGAATTTAGTTTTATAATTTGGAATTTTTTTCTACAGGGGGACCTCCTGGCGTCTCGTCTCCCCCCAAATGTCTCCATGGCTACGGCCTTGGTAACCAACCACCGTAACGACATTTCTCTGGAGTCTCTTGAAACTCTCGGCTCTTTTGAATCAAGTCTGAAAACTTTTCTGTTTCCATTTTAACCTGCAAATGTTATTCTATTTAAATGTTCTACTTCTATCCAATCGCTTTTAAATGTTTTATTTCTATTAATTCGCTTTTTTAATGTGTAGTAGTCTATTATGTATTCTAATATTGCCCCTGTAAAGCACTTTGAATGGCCTTGTGTCTGAATTGTGCTATAGAAATAAACTTGCCTTGCCTTACTTTAGGATGAAAGACAATTAGTTTTTAAAATGTTGATATTTTTTCTCAAGGGGGACCTCCTGGCAAATTTTCTTCAAGTATCGTCTCCCCCCAAATGTCCCCATGACTACTACAGCCTTGGTTACGACCATGGTAACGGCATTTCTCTTGAATCTCTTGTACAAAGGGACTTTTGCGGGTTTTTTTCGTTTCGTTTTTTTTTTTTTTTTTGCGGGTCACAGCCACACAGCAGCCGGATGCTTATGTTATAAAGCAACCTGTAGGCGGAGTCAGACGGTAAATGAGCCGAAGCACAGCCGCCACTGTCTCCTTCCGCCGTCCGTCCGTGGAGAGAGCTGACTGATATCGCTGGGAGGGTGAGCTTTTGTTGCCTTTACGCTCCAAAAAAACGCATTTTCACACATTATTTTTTACCTGCTAACACAGGCTTATAAAT
Source organism: Hyperoplus lanceolatus (assembly GCA_026929865.2). Classification (NCBI taxonomy): domain Eukaryota; kingdom Metazoa; phylum Chordata; class Actinopteri; order Uranoscopiformes; family Ammodytidae; genus Hyperoplus; species Hyperoplus lanceolatus. Next base: position 39,465,128 of record CM049395.1, read on the forward strand.
ACGCCATTGGCTGTATAGAAATTATTAAATGGTGTGTGTATTTAGCAGGGAAAGGTCTTTTTTCTCTAAATGCGTATATGTGTCTAGTTCTAGTCCTTTGTGTCGTCCATTGCTCCGGTGACAGATAGAGATAAACGTTTTTTTTTTCTTTTGAGCGGAAGAGGAATGCAACTTCTCTTGCTGATATCGCTTTAAAAATGCATATTTGAAGCGATATATTGCCCAAAATAGTGCTGTTAATGTCTGTTAATTGAGTTAACGTTGCTATATATACCACCCGGCTTTTTATACTGACGTTTTATTGCCTACGTGACCACGTCGCTGTATGCTGTGAATGAGTGTGACCGTGAACGCACCATCGGCACTAAATGTTGATTATTTACACCTGGATATAATTAGATTAAATGTGTATCCAGTGGTCGAAACAAGCTGTTTTTTATTGTCCTTTGAAACACTTTTATTGTCCTACAATACGCTGAAATTGGCCAATGTTAATGATGCATTCACGGGCCCCTCGGAATTTCCCTCTTCCGTCAGTTAAAGGGAAATCGGTTTGTTCCGGCTGTGCTGTGGTGCGTTCAAGAGCTTGAAACCAGAATGTGGAAATAAAAGCTGTTTCATTTAATTGCTTTATTTGATTTGAATGGTTTTAAAATGTTTAACAGCTAAGACACAAAAAGGACAAGTAAGATTTTATGAATAGCTATTTTTCTCTGATGTCGCAATTTCTACTCCATTTCTACCATAATTAGTAATGACAATAGGTAGGCTAAGGTATAATACTTTATTAATATAAGAAGAAGAAGCTTGGCATGATACAATATTGTCATGTTGAGACAGTTAAAGGCCCAAAATGTATTGATTTTGCATTTGCATCGTGTCATTCACGAAATGACAAAAGCAACTTTTTTTTTCCAAAATCAGAAAAATTATTAGTTACACAGTTGTAGTTACAAAGTAACACAGTGTCACTCAGCCACCTCTCAATGAAGGTCTGTCTACTTCCTGACATTCGCGGCTTAACCATAGACTAGTGAAATAATAGCGTACAGGAGGTGGTAACTTCATATCTTATTTCTCTATTTTTAGTCGTGCCTTACCCTTAATTGCCCCCTGGGGATATGTCTTAAATCTTGAATCTTTGATATTTTAGAAAACATGCACTGAATTACAAGGGTGTAGAATAGAATGGGTGTGATTTTTTATATATATATAAAAAAATCACACACATATATATATTTATATATTTTTTTATTTATTTTTTAATCGTTTGACAGCCCTAGAATAATACTAAATTGAAGTGTGTTGTGTCTTTTCCATCATCGTAGAAAATGTCGTGCAGGTTGTGGAAAGAGACCCTGGCTGTGGCGGAGGACTACCTGTGCCAATGCTGTAACAATAACAAGCCACCTCCCACAAACCCACTCAAGCCGACGCCCCTTTCTCCTCCCAGCGAATCGGCCGCCAGCATGATGATCGTGATGGCAACCGAGCTGGAAAAACAGAACCACGCTCGATTCAACTCCTTAGCCCAAAACTTCCTCCGGCACTGCGGGACGGACACGTGCGCTAGCCTACGAAAAGTCATGGAGGAATTAGTCGGGGACGGACATTTAAACTGGGGGAGAGTGGTGTCTCTTTTCACCTTTACAGGGGTGCTGGCCAGACTGATGAATGAGCAGGAGGGGGGGAAAGTGAATGGAAGTGGTGCGGGCGGTAACATAGGTAAAATAGGCCAGGGGAACGGGAATGGGACACAGAAGGAGCAGTTAAGGGCCCCGGGACACTGTAGGGGGCTGGCGGAGACTATCGCCGACTATCTGGGAGAAGAGAAGAAAGACTGGATGATGGAGAACGACGGATGGGTAGGTTTATTTTATTGTATTTTATTTTTTATTTATTTTTTAATTTACAGAACACAAACACACAACTCATGGGTAGGTTTATTTTAAATTTAAATTTTTTTATTTATACAGGATAATCCCATTGAGACCGGAGACTCTTTTTTTCCAAGGGAGACCTGTTCCCATTCCCACGTTACCATTCACACACCGATAGCAGCAGGCTAACTATCGACAAATACTGTATTTTAATTTTTTTTTACTGAACACAAACACACAAGTGGAAAAAGTGAACACACAAAACACAAAACAAAATCAACAACCAAAATGGCGTACTCTTATCTAAAAGGTTTCTAAGACATTGGAAGCTGTTGTTCCTGGGTGAGCGTCTCCACGACAAAGGCATTAAAGGTGCAGTGTGTAATATGACATCATCAAGAAAGTTCTACAAAGTTCTAGAATGCAACACTCCCTGGGTAACCCCAACCCTTTTGAATGATAACAGAAGCTACAGTGGCCTTCAAGGACAAGAACAATTCTAAATTTTAAACAATGCACCTGATGACATTCCAACTATGACACTTTCAAGATGGCGGCACAAGGTCTTGGTCCAAAATATGCAGAAATATGGACACATATGAGACCGTTTCTAAGCGAAAAAAATAATAATTCTAAAAAAAAAAATTCAGCTATTATGCACTAAATTGAATGTACTTATGGATATTATAATTACTTTCTACAAAATCTGCTTGGAAATAAAACCCAAAATTCTACACACTGCACCTTTAAGAAAAACTATATAAAGATAGCATTCTTTGTATTGAGATTTTGATGATGGAGAACGGGTAGGTTGGAACAGCAAGGACAAATCACTCAAATACCCTTTTTTCACAGCGAAATTAGCGCATAATGATGGATTATTCATAATACATAATAATAAATATTTGCAAGAGAAAATTGTGTATTGTGTGGAATTGTCTGAAAGAATAATAAATAAATAAAATTATTCAAGCGTGTGTGTGTGTGTGTGTGTGTGTGTGTGTGTGTGTTACGCCCACCAAGTTAAATACGTCAAAGGAAGCCAATAACATAACACAAACAGGTAGGCTGGAAAAATAATTTAAATTAAAAGGTGTTCGCACCAACCACACAACCATGAGGGCACAACCAGATGGCAATAGTTACTGGTGGCTTAGGGAGACCGTTGGCATCGTATTGAAACCAGCAAAGGGAGCGCATAACAGTGCTTAAAGCGGGCAATTGCTAACTTTCGTGAGACCGTTGGTGCCCGCGTCAATCACACCAAATTAGAGTGTCACTTGTTTATCGGGGTTATCTATCTATCTATCTATCTATCTATCTATCTCTCTATCTATCTACTATCTACTTTCCTTCCATCTCCCCCCCCCCCCCCCTAAACAATATATCTGGGTGTGTACTGCATTGTCATTTGACCCGGGACTGATTGCACGCTTTGACACTGCACACAAAAGCCACGTCTACAGTAGCCGTATAGTCAACAGGGCACAGCTGATTGAGTCAACAGGAACCTTGTAGATTAGATAAATATGTTGATGGTTTCTAGAGCAGCCAGGAAGCCACCTAAAAACAGAACTGTCTTTAAAAAGAAAATCCCACTGTGACTAAAAAGTGAAAGTGACGTTTCTGCAGTTGGAAACCACCTGCTTTGATAAGGTTAAACTCACTTCCTGATCTGGTTAATTCACTTCTGTGTTTTCATTCCATTTCGAAATTGTATTGGAGGAAAAATGTCTTGACAATCTCCTCTTAAAAAGGTGCTACGAGGAACTTTTAAAATATTTCTGAAACAGTCTCATTTTTCCTCTGATGATCATGAATTACATATAGCAGCAAACGAGACCATCAGGGCAATAGAATGCTATCTTTTATATAGTTTTTCTTAATGCCTTTGTCATGGGTACAGTTTGTTTTGAGCATATTTTGACTTGATACGATCACTTAGACTACTGTGATTATGTGAATTGTAGAGTTAGAAAAAGACCAACATTTGAGGTGTGTGTGTGTGTGTGTGTGTGTGTATTATCAGATGGGGTTTTTGTAATGGTAAGACAAAAGCTTGTGCTTGTTTAGCCGATGCAAATCAAAAGGACAAAAGCTCAATTTGAAACCTGCTTGACGCGGTTTGTTTGGCTGGAAATACTCTAAAGGGGACGTCCCAGAAACCCCAACAAACGGTTTGAATGTCAGCTATTGTGAATGGACACACACACACACACATGGGTACACATTTGTAAAGCTATACTTGTGAGGACATTCATTGACATAATGCATTCCCTAACCCTAACCATCATAACTAAATGCCTAACCCCAAACCTTACACTAACCCTAACATAAACTTAGTTCATACCTGAACCTTAAAACCTAGTGTTAACCCTCAAACAGCCCTTTGAAAAAGTGAGGGCCAGGCAAAATGTCCTCAGTTTCCAAAATTGTCCTCACTCAGACTGTTAAAAGCTAAAACTGGGCCCGACAAAGAGACACACACACAGTTACCCCCTCCTTCTCTCCAACTGGCAGCTGCTTTCAACACACACGTATCCAGCTTGGCCAGATGGACTTTGTAGTTAACAGTCAAAAAGTGTGTGTGTGTGTGTGTGTGTGTGTGTGTGTGTGTGTGTGTGTGTGTGTGTGTGTGTGTGTGTGTGTGTGTGTGTGTGTGTGTGTGTGTGTGTGTGTGTGTGTGTGTGTGTGTGTGTGTGTGTGTGTGTGTGTGTGTGTGGTGATCATATTGAAAGTTGGCCTTCTGTGACTAGAAAAACAAGCATCTGTTGTAATGTATTGAAACACCTGGCGCTCAGAGCAGGTGCACACACACACACACACTCTGACTCACAGTTCAGTTTGAAAACATTATGGAAAAATTCTTCAGTCTGAGCTATAAGTTATCACTGCAGGTGGATAGGGTTACATTGTTAACTAGATATCATCATGAAAATGTGCCAGTTGAGTACTGGCATTGAAACAATAACCTTTTTTTTTTTTTTACAACATTATCATCCAAAGTTTTTAAGTCCCTATCTCACTGGGCTGCGACAGTGTGTCTCTAAAGCCCCTATCACACTGGGCTGCGACAGTGTTTCCCTAAAGCCCCTATCTCACTGGGCTGCGACAGTGTGTCCCTAAAGCCCCTATCTCACTGGGCTGCGACAGTGTGTCCCTAAAGCCCCTATCTCACTGGGCTGTGACAGTGTGTCCCTAAAGCCCCTATCTCACTGGGCTGTGACAGTGTGTCCCTAAAGCCCCTATCTCACTGGGCTGCGACAGTGTGTCCCTAAAGCCCCTATCTCACTGGGCTGCGACAGTGTGTCCCTAAAGCCCCCTATCTCACTGGGCTGTGACAGTGTGTCCCTAAAGCCCCTATCTCACTGGGCTGTGACAGTGTGTCCCTAAAGCCCCTATCTCACTGGGCTGCGACAGTGTGTCCCTAAAGCCCCTATCTCACTGGGCTGCGACAGTGTGTCCCTAAAGCCCCTATCTCACTGGGCTGCGACAGTGTGTCCCTAAAGCCCCTATCTCACTGGGCTGCGACAGTGTGTCCCTAAAGCCCCTATCTCACTGGGCTGCGACAGTGTGTCCCTAAAGCCCCTATCTCACTGGGCTGCGACAGTGTGCGACAAGTTGGAGACACAAAATTGAGACAAAATATGCAAATTAGCGACAATTTTCACTTGCAGTCTCACTGAGTTGGTTCCTCACGACACGTTTGCGAATGTCCTGGCCAACACTTGCCAGTAAATTGCATTTATGTCTGGCGAACGTCTGGCGAGCGTCGCACGAACGGAATGTCAGTCTCATTTTTGTCTCAAATCAGTCACAATTTAGTTTCATATGTCGTCAACCCCTCGCAAAGTTGTCTGACATTGCTCGCACTTTCTGACTCGCGGAGACTAAATTGAGAAGGGTTTGCAACGCGTTTGAGACACATGCGACGACTCTGAGACTATTTTGAGACTAGATTTGTCGCACACTTTTTTTTTAACATGTTCAAAATTCAAGCGACAGGACTGCGCGGCTCTGCGACTCATGCGAGGAAATTGAGACCTCCGCGAACGTTTGGAGACAGTTTAGAGACTCCCTCGCGAATGCAGTCTCCAACTGGTCACAAACAGTCGCAGTCCAGTGAGATAGGGGCTTAACAGAACAGATTTTGGCCTTTTTTTAATTGTATATAAGAAAATACTATGTACAGGTTTTAAGAATGCATTTTCATCAGAAAAAAAAAAAATAAAAATGGAAAGTTGAGTTGATTTAAGTGCTTCAGAAGTTGAGATTTTTGTTTCAGAGTATTGAAAAAAAAGATGGTTGTATAGGAGAAATATACAGATGCAAACAGACAAGGTTTAGTCAAATAAACACCTGAATGTACATGTTGGACCTTTGATTTATACTAGTATGAAAGAAGACATGTTATGGAAGATACATAGACAAACAATTCAAAAACCTAAATATTTTCGTGCAGTGTCTCTCCTAAACTTATAAACTTGTGACTATAGCAGAATAAGCTAAAAATTATTTAAAAATGTGCGAAACTGTCTAGACATATTAGCATGTTTCCTCTGTAACTCGAGGCTGGCATCATTTATGTATTTTATTTTGAAGGGGCTGCTTGTGCTGTCAGGATACTCTGAATAGTTGCAGTTATCAGCATCATCCTATGAGGTCTTGTTAATGTAGCAGAATGAGCTCAAATGTATTTAAAAATGTGCGACATGTCTCAACAAATAATCATATTTCCTCTGTAACTCGAGGTTGAATATATTTCTGTGTTTGTTGAAAATCTCGGAGCTGTCAGTGGCTGTGACAGATTCTCCTGAATAATAACAATAATACTAAGAAGTATAATTGCTGCCAGTTGCTGCATAAGCCACTGTGTTACATGGAAATCATTTTGGCAGCTTATTCTTGCCCTCTTGCGTTTTGTAAAAGTTGCAATAGGTGGAAGAAAATTTCAAATTAGCATATGATATATTATTGTCTCTTGGTAGTAAAAAAAAAAATTTCTTAGAATTTTTTTTCAGTTCCAATCCAATACCTGGATTTGGCTATCTGCAGATACTGGCACAAGAGCAATTTGTTCTTGACTATAGCTATTACCACTATTATTATGTGTACATGTGGTCACAATTATTTTTATTTTTTTTACCTTGTTCTTTACAAAAGCAATTCCTGGGGGCGCCTTTTAGCTCAGTTGGTAAGGCGTCCCCCCCCTCCCGGGCCGGGCCCAGCAGCAGAGCCGGGTTCGATTCCAGCCCGCGGTCGTTCTCTGCATTTCACTCCCCTCTCTGCCCCATTTCACCTCTGTCTCTACACTATCAATAAAGCAATTCCTCACAACCTTTTTTTTACTGATGTTTAATTTTCACAATTTGAAAAATATTTTACAACAATCTTTTATTTATTTAATTTTTTTTTAACAAAGATATATCAGAATGTCATCTGTTTAGCTTGTGACTTTAGCTGTTTTTGAGCACTTTTAGTAAACAGAAAGTTAAATGTCTTGTGTTTGTCTGTCTCTTCCAGGAGGGCTTCTGTAAGTTTTCCCGCAGCGCCCGAGACGTGAACCAGGATTCCTCCATGAAGACGGCGCTGTTTGCAGCCGCTGGCGTCGGCCTGGCCGGGCTCACCTTCCTACTGGTGCGCTAGGCTAATGCTAAGCTAGGCTAGGCTACTGGTGCGCTAGGCTAGTGCTATGCTAGGCTAGGGCTAGGTTATGCTAAGCTACTGATGCACTAAGATAGGCAATGCTAGTGCTAAGCTACTGGTGCGCTAGGCTATGCTAAGCTACTGGTGCGCTAGGCTAGTGCTAAGCTAGGCTAGGTTTGGCTAGCTCTGTCCATGTTCTCATGTTTCATTTGGCACAAAACAAATACACATTCAATTTCTTATATAACATCAATGCTGCAACAACAACAAAACTGGCTTAATTTCTTTCATTTGGATTGCCTGTTATTCTGACGGCCCATTTTTGCGATAACTCAATATTCCGATATATTTCCAACTGGATTGAAAGGTTGTTTGTTAGGTTAGGTAAGTTTGATAGTATACAAACATAAATCAGCAACGTCTTGGTACTAAGTTTGACCAACTGTAGCAGGAGGACGGTTTGCACTTTTTTTTTGTCAAGATCAGTAAATACCTCTTCACAGCCTAGGCTCTGTAAACTGATATGTAAACAAACGATGTGTAAACAAAGGTGCCCTGCTTTTTTTCAGCCCCCACACACACACACACAGTACAGACAGGTAGCGGATCATGAGGAGATATTCACTGATTTTTACAAAGTGACTTTGACAACAAGCGTTCTCCAGAATTGCTGACTGAATGTCTGTCTAATATCCAACTTAAAGCTACAGTGCGTAACTTTTTTATATAATTGAATGTCGGGTTACATTCAAACCATCGCCAAATAAGTCCAACTAAACTGCAGTCCGTCTATTTAGCTGTTGGCATAATGGTCTGTCGAATTTAAGGCATGGAATCTTTAAAGGGGCACTGTGTAATGTGACATCATCAAGAACATAATAGAAAGTTCTAGAAAGCAACGCTCCCTGGGTAACCCCAACCCTTTAGAATAATAACAGAAGCTACAAGAAAAATTCTAAATTTTAAACAATGCACCTGATGTCATTCCAACCAACATGGATGCCTCCGTAAGACTTGCCTGCTCAATGTACAAAATGTAATATTAATATTTGTAATTCTCCGCTCGGGAGGATAATTCAGATTATTGGCAGAGGTGATTTTACACCACTGAGGATTTATTTATGAATGAGGATATTGATTTTTAGCTAATAAATCACTTAAAATGTTACACAGTGTCCCTTTAAAATGTTACAGTGTCCTTTTAAAACTTATGAATTCAGGTTTTCTTATGTACTTAAGGATATTATAATTATTTTCTACCAAGTCTGCTATGAAAAAAAAAAATCCCCAAATTCTACACACTGCAGGTTTAAATCATCATCAACTGAATGTTTACACACCATTAACTGACGGCGTGTGTGTGTGTGTGTGTGAGTGTGTGTGTGTGTGTCAGTGTCACTTGCTCCTAAAGATTGTAACAAATGATCTCAATGCCTTTCAGAAATTCCGAAGTCAGTTAACATATCGTAAGACAATGTTCCATTCATTCCTAAAGCACAGAATTATCCACGGAATCATTTTGATTTAAAAAAAAAAAAAAAAAGTTTAAAATTCTCATCTGTGCAGCTTAAAATATTTCATTTGAAAATGTCCAATTTTTAATTTGTTTTCAATTGTAAGCTGCCTTCTTTTTATTCACGTGAGTTGTGTGTGTATGTATGTGTGTGTGTGTGTGTGTGTGTGTTATAGAGCCATTCTAGTGTACAATGTATAAATTAATATAATATATTTATATGAAATGCAAGTGGCCGGCCCCCTTTCCCCTTTTTCTAACTTTTCAGACCACAGCACATTAATTTAATTTTGGTTTTTTTCCAGTTGAAAAAATGTGATTTGAAAAACGGGCCTTTTTAAGACCACACACACACACAATGGTGCTATACTATATGTTATGAACATGTTTCTCATTTAACCTCCAAAAAAACAACCAGGGACCAACCAATCTGTATGTAAAACGTATTGTTATTATTATTTGAATTGAACAAGCTTCTAGTTTCTATGACAACACCCCCCTCCCCCCCAAACAGATCTATTGAACATTATATTTTTACATTGTTTTGTTTTTATTTATTTGTCACTCTTTTTTTAATAAAAAAAAAAAAAAAAAAAATTAGTTTGAGTGTTGTGATTTCCCTTTTTCACCATATATATTTTACATATTTGCCGACCATTGAGACTTCGAAAAACATAAAGCTAATATTTGAGCTTCATAGACATTGTTTCCAGCTTTCTGGGGACTTTAAAATAATACAAATAACACAAATAAGTACACTGCCACAGCACTTTTTATGTCAACTAATTCATTTTTTGTATTACTATTCATTTATTATTTTTAGTGTTACTAGATTTCTATGATTATTGCTTAAAGCTGTGGTATATGAATTCTGATTGGTCAAAGTTAACATGAGCTGTACACTTTGACCAATCAGAGCGAGGCTCTGATTCTCTGTTCTTATTGGCTGTTGGGACTGTCCATTCACTTTGGCACGACTTTGTTGTGTGTCAGGGAGGGACCATAGGGGAGGGACCAAAGAGAACAAGTGGAGCGGTTGAGGTATTTGGATTCGAATGTCTATCCCAACTGCTATTTTCTCCCCAAATCCTCCACCCCAGCTTTAATACGTGTTTTACTATCGGCCATGCTCAAATGGTGTATTTGTATGCTGTAGTGGTGTACGGTTGAAAACAATACTTTAACAGTACAAGGAACAAGTTGTGATCACGAAACAGAAGAAAGGTGCAACATCTTGTCATAGATAATTTTGAGTGAAATTTTCCCTGCGTTCCAAATCGCATACTTCCTACTCCTATGTAGAAAAAAGATTTAGGATGTCCCGATTCTTGTGGCCAGATTTAGGATGGTTAGAAGTACCCGGATGTCCTACTTCATCCGGCCAAGATTGTTAGTGTTGAAAACAGCATCCTATTTGGGGGCGATTCTGACCCATAATCCAGTGCGCACCGGAAGTGACGACCTCCATATGAAAACAAACGGGGATGCGACGGATATAAATGCAAGAGGCAAGATCAAGGCGCAATGTGATGATGAAATAAGAGAGTAAAGTATGTCCCAACTAGACTATCCTAACAAGATTCTTTTTATCGTTGGGTGTAGTATGTAGAATAGAAAAAAAGAAAGAGTATGCGATTCGGAACGCAGGCATAGCTAGGTTAGAAACAATCTGGAGGGTTAGCAGGTACAGTTATGCCTTTTCCAACTTTCTGTGTATTCCCCTGAATGCCTCCTCAGTGGGCCATGATGAGTGAGAGAGAGTGGAACAGGGAATAATATGAATAGTTCATGTTGATTTCTGCTTTCATATGCAGACAGACATATTGTCATGAATAAGAGATTATGTGCTGTCTGTGTCTAGTTGTCTGTGTCTCTTGCTAGGGTTGCTATCTCCCACAAGGAAAGTCTCACGCTCATGAAACTTACTCCACTTATTTACATCAGTCATGCAAATATCACACTCACACACAAACACACGCGCACACACACACACACACACACACACACACACACACACACACACACACACACACACACACACACACACACACACACACACACACACACACACACACACACACACACACACACACACACACACACACACACACACACACACACACACACACACACACACACACACACACACACACACACACACACACACACACACACACACACACTCCACAGAAAATGAATGGAATTCAATGTAAATCGCCCCAAAATGGACAGGCTTGCTGTGAAAAGCTCACCTCTCAAAATTGATTTCGCTTCATCCGAGAATCAAATCCTTTGGTGGCTATTCATGAGCGTCAGACTTTCCTTGTGGGAGACAGCAACCCTAGCCCAACCCTATAACCCTACAGAACATGAAGGCAATTCAATTTAAATAGCCCAAAAATGGACTGGCTTGCTGTGAAAAGCAGCACTCACTCACTCACTCACTCACTCACTCACTCACTCACTCACAGCACCCTCTCAAAATTGATTTCTCTTCATCCGAGAATAAAATCATTTGGTGGGTATTTTTTTTTTTTTTAACCTTTATTTCTACAGGTAAATCCCATTGAGTCCGAAGACTCTTTTACAAGGGAGACCTGTTTTCCTTTCCCACGTTACCATTCACACACACATTCATACACCGATAGCAGGCTAACTATCGACATTCACACGAGGCAAGGTGGGTGAAGTGTCTTGCCCAAGGACACAACAACTGTGACACAGGTGGCAGGGCGAGGATCGAACCTCCAACCCTTTGATCATCAGCCGACCCGCTCTACCAACTGAGCCACAGTCGCCTATATTTGCATGCCTGATGTTAATAAGTGGAGTAAGTTTCATGAGCGTCAGACTTTTCATGTGGGAGATAGCAAACCTATAGCATAGCCCAACCCTAACCCTACAGAAAATGAATAGAATTCCCAAATTGACTATAATCTCCATTACGTTCTCATAGTCTACTTCACATTATCAGTGAAACAAAGAAACCTCAGCTGCCTGTGCTGTGGGGATGTGTATATCCTGTTTCAATTGTTCAACCCCCAACACAAAAAAAAAAAAGGTTCAAGGTTTTTATTGATGTCCCACGAGGGCAAATGTGTTCACAGCAAAGGAGGTAGTGGCTAAAAACACAGGACAATACAAGAGAACTATGCACACAAAACACAACAGTATGTACGCAAGCCTGTGGAGACATAAAGTGCTTAAAAATAAAGTGCCGAGCTATAAGGTGCCTGCATACAGTGCCATGTGCCATAAGCAGCATCATCGTCATTGAAAGCAACATTTAAAGGGCAGTGTGCCGTCAGCAACATCGTCAACAGCATCGACATTAACAACTTCAAAATCACCAACAACACAAAACTCAAAACGAAGTCGGGAGACGAGCATTTAAGTTTAAAGCACCTTCGAACTGGAATAATTTGCCTTTTTCACTTAGATCAATCACCTCTTTACAACGCTTCAAGGTTTCTTTGCTTATTTATCTTAAAGGTGCACTGTGTAATGTGACATCATCAAGAAAGTTCTAGAATGCAACGCTCCCTGGGTAACCCCAACCCTTTAGAATAATAACAGAAGCTACAGTGACCTTCAAGGACAAGAACAATTCTACATTTTAAACAATGCACCTGATGACATTCCAAAAACATGGATTCCTCCATACGACTTGCCTGCTCCATGGACAAAATGTAATATTAATATTTGTAATTCTCCGCTCAGGAGGATAATTCTGATTATTGGCAGAGGTGATTTTACATCAATGAGGACATATTTATGAATGAGGATATTGATTTTAGCTAATACATTACTTAAAATGTTACACAGTGTCCCTTTAAATCACCTTGCTCTTGTTTTTGAATGCACATATGTATTTGTTATTGTTTATTTATTTATTTTCATTGTTGCTATTTTTGGAGAATTGTGAGAGCCTGTGTGTGTGTGTGTGTGTGTGTGTGTGTGTGTGTGTGTGTGTGTGCGCTGTGTGTGTTTGTTTTGAATATAGTTTGTTTTGTGTATTTGTATTTGTATTGTATGTTTTTTTTATTTTTTTGAGGACCCCCCCTCGAAAACGAGATGATACCTCTCAAGGGGCTTATCCTTCAATAACATTTTTGAAAATGAAAATTAAAACAGCATCAGCAACGTTTACCTGCTGCTTTGGCCGAATGGATGCAGGTTCAGAAGAATACTTGTTTTCAGTGATTTTAGGAAGAAAAAACTATTGTTACTATCAGTATCTGTTGAGTGTATAGAGTATGTGCCATAAAGATTAACTTTAATCTCATTCTTAAAGCATAATATAATCTGCTTCTCAATGTTCCATACCATGAGCTGATTGACAGCTGTCTTATGCCCCCTCTTTAAAAGATAATTCTAGACAAACCTACACCACTCACACGCACGCGCGCGCACGCACACACACACACACACGCACGCGCGCACACACACACACACACACACATACACAACGCTATCTTATGCCCCCTCTTTAAAAGATAATTCCACACAAACCTACACCACACACACACACACGCGCGCACACACACACACGTACACACACACACACACACACACACAAACAGCTATTTTATGCCCCCTCTTTAAAGGATAATTCCACACAAACCTACACCACTCACACACACACTCACTCACACACACACACACACACACACACGCGCACACACACACGCACACACACACACACAAACACAGCTATCTTATGCCCCCTCTTTAAAGGATAATTCCACACAAACCTACACCACGCGCGCACACGCACACACGCACGCACGCACGCACGCACGCACGCACGCACGCACGCACGCACGCACGCACACACACACACACACACACACACACACACACACACACACACACACACACACACACACACACCCTTATGCCCCCTCTTCAAAGGATAATTCTACTGATAATTCTTATTTTTTTATTTTTATTTTTTTTATTCACACGCGCGCGCGCGCACACGCACCCACACCCACACACACACACACCTTATGCCCCCTCTTTAAAAGATAATTCCACACAAACCTACACCACACACACACACACACACACACACACACACACACACACACACAAACACACACAAACACACACACACACCTTATGCCCCCCTCTTTAAAGGATAATTCCACACAAACCTACACCACACACACACGCGCACACGCACGCACACACACACACACACACACACACAAACACACACACACACACCTTATGCCCCCCTCTTTAAAAGATAATTCCACACAAACCTACACCACACACACACGCGCACACACGCACGCACACACACACACACACACGCACACACACACATAATATGATAAGCTTCTTATTTTTTTTTATTCTTGTCAACAATTCCCAAGACCAAGATCATGTGACAAGAGCTCAGATATGTTATTGCATTTAAAGTGCGTTTCCATGGCACAACTAGATTGGATTATCACATATATCGAACAAGACACTCGAACGGACCGTGTCACTTGTCTGAGTATACATGGCCTTTCAGAAATCGGATAAATGTCCGATGCATGGCTGTCTCCACTATGCTAGGTGGCGCTGTAGCCCTTTCAACCATGCTTTCAACAAGTGGTTTTAGAGCCACGTCCGGTTCCCTTCCGTCAATAACCCATGGAGTAGCCTATCACGTGCAGGCACACAAGCACAGAACGAGAAGTCCGATATGCGATGTCCGATCCCTGTATACATGCAGAGAGAAAGCCGACATTGAACGAATTATCTAGGTGTTCTTATCCGACTTCTCTTGTCCGTATTGTGCCGATTTGTGTCCGAAGTAGATCGGATAAAGGTGTTTACATGCAGTTTAAAAGTCCTGTTGAGGTCTTATTCGTTTAGTTATCCGATTATGAGTCTGCATGTAAACGCACTGACTGACTCCACCTTTAAGGGTATTGTTGTGTTGTTGTTTTTTTCTGTGGAATGTATTGTTATTATAAATTAGACATTGCGAAAAACAGTTTTTATTGATTGTTTATATGTTTAATGTTAATGCACATATATATATATTCAGAAAAAGTGGTTTATATAATGGCAGGATGTCAAAGGTTTACAGAGCCTAGGCTGTGTAAAAAAAAAAATGCCAATGTAGAAATACTGACAACCAGAGGACACTGTCATAATGAAGGCTATTCAGTTTGAAATGAAAAATGAAACTGATGATACAATCAAACAAAGATTAAAAGAATGGTTTGACAATTTTGTGAATATAATTGTTTGCCTTTATTGCTGCGAGCTACTTGCTAGATCCTTAGCGCTCTCATATATATATATAAATCAAATACATTCATATATTTTTAACAAATTTAAACTGATTATTTTGAATCTGCCCCACATTGCCTGTCACTGTTTTGGTTAGGCAATTTTCTGTTCCACCCATTTTGATCTGAATGTTCTAATAGTTGTTGTCTCTTTGTCAGCTTGTTGTGATTCTAATCTGGATGTATTTGAAAAAAAAAGGTTCACTCCTCAATTGATCTTTCCAGGTTAAATAAAAGGAAATAAAAACTGAATTGAATATGTAGGCTAGCTAAGTGAATTACGAAGCTACACAGCCAGCATGCTAGTTAGCGTAGCCTAGCATTAGCACCAGAAAACACAGAGGGCCAAACAGCCAGCACGTCTCTGTCTGTTACTTAACACTTCGATGTGAGGCAGACTGTGCCGGACAGGACAGAGCAGTGCTAGCTGTTCCCCTCCGTTTCCAGTGTGTATGCTAAGCTAAGCTAACTAGCTTGCTGGATGTAGCTTAATCTTTTGGAGTTAAAGCTAAATGCAATTTATAAGGTGAATATAGCTTGATGAATCTGCCTAGCTAGTTAGCGTAGCCTAGCATTAGCACAAGAGAACACTGAGGGTGAAACAGCTAGCACGTCTCTGTCTGTAGCGCAACACAGTCTGCCTACCAGCGCTTCTAAAGCTCACCAGCTAACACGCTATATCTTTATTATTCTGTATTTCACACACACACACACACACACACACACACACACACACACACACACACACATAAACATACACAAACACAAACACACACACACACACACACACAGGCCTCTAAAATCGACAATACTTCGTTTTACAGGTTGTTTTGTGCTGGACTGTTTTCTTGGCCTGGACTGGACTCAAGTATGTTACGGAGCCCGGGAACTGACATGGACGTAACTTCACGTGCGTTTCACAACTCGCACGTGCGCTCTACTAAAGGGCCATACGTGCACTTTAAGCAAACCGCACGTGCACTCTTTTAAATAAGTGCACGTGCGGTTTACTGAGCGCGCGTGCGAGTTGTAAAACGCACGCCCATATTTAAAAATAAATAAAAAGTTGCGTCCATGGCAACTCCCGGGCTCCGTAGGGTGTGACCGGTCCAGGCCAAGAAATCAGACAGAGGCCTGTGTGTGTGTGTGTGTGTGTGTGTGTGTGTGTGTGTGTGTGCGTGTGTGCGTGTGTGCGTGCGTGCGTGCGTGCGTGTGTGTGTGTGAAATACAAAATAATAACTTTAGATATAGCGTGTTAGCTAGTGAGCTTTGGAGGCGATGTGAGGCAGACTGTGTTGGACAGGACAGAGCCGTGCTAGCTGTTCCCCTCCGTCTCCAGTTTGTATGCTAAGCTATGCTAACTAGCGTGCTAATTAGCTAGCATATTCACCGAACTAAGCCAAATTCCAAAATTCTCAAACCATTCCCTTACATTTGCTATAGAGCTCAAGCTAGTTGAACATAGGCTACATGTAGCTTGATTTAGCCAAAGAGTGAAACAATTAGTAAATTCCTGAGTAAATGCAGCGGTAGGCTATGTACTGTTTTGTGTATTTTTGTCGCACTGACACGATGAGAATTGACCCTCGTGGTTCCCGGTAGCGTGAAAAGTACTTCTGGACTTGCATCGTGCTCACACCGCATTGGGATATTTTGGTGTGAACATTCATAAACAGAAGGGAAAAACAGCGCCGGGCATCTCGGAGCGGATCCCATCATACCATTGACTTTTTTTTGAACTGTATTCACAATGCAGAAACATTTACGTTTTTAATTTTTTCCTATGTCTAACCGTGAGACTTCAAGAGATTTTGAATTCCGTATTAAATTAGATTTTTTTTTCTGTTTTTTCTGTTTACGAAATCAATTTTTGGTTGTTCTTGCATTGTGAATACAGCTAGTTCTTCTTCGGATGCATTTCCTTATTTTTTGATGGCGGCGATCACCAGCTGCACGACCTGGACACAAAAAACACAGAAAAAATAAGTTAGTGCTACAAATCAATCTATCTATCTATCTATCTATCTATCTATCTATCTATCTATCTATCTATCTATCTATCTATCTATCTACCCATCCATCCATCCATCTATCTATCTATCTATCTATCTATCTATCTATCTATCTATCTATCTATCTATCTATCTATCTATCTATCTATCTATCTATCTATCTATCTATCTATCTATCTATCTATCTATCTATCTATCTATCTATCCATCAATAACCCTTTTTTTCAATAATATCTTCCATTCACAGATGACAGGTTATTTTTTTTAAAGGTGCTATGAGGAACTTTTAAATATTTCTGAAACAGTCTAATTTTTCCTCTGTTGATCATGAATGACATATAACAGCAAACTAGACCATCAGTGCAAAGGATGCTATTTTCATATATAGTTTTTCTTAATGCCTTTGTCATGGGTAAGCATACGCGAACACGCACAGAGACAGACAGACAGACAGACAGACAGACAGACAGACACACACACACACACACACACACACACACACACACACACACACACACACACACACACACACACCCTCATCAACATTCGGAAAGTTTCCTGTCTTCAGCTTGGAGTAGACCAGTTGATCATTCACTGTCACTTCGAAGCTGCCTGCAAGGGAGGAGGGAATTACAATGGAATCAGGTCGATAATGTTCATAATAGTTCATAATGTCTGTCTGTCTGTCTGAGTGAGTGAGTGAGTGAGTGAGTGAGTGAGTGAGTGAGTGAGTGAGTGAGTGAGTGAGTGAGTGAGTGAGTGAGTGAGTGAGTGAGTGAGTGAGTGAGTGAGTGAGTGTGTGTGTGTGTGTGTGTGTGTGTGTGTGTGTACTGTGTGAGTGAGTGAGTGAGTGAGTGAGTGAGTGAGTGAGTGAGTGAGTGAGTGAGTGTGAGTGTGTGTGTGTGTGTGTGTGTGTGTGTGTGTGTGTGTGTGTGTACTGTGTGTGTGTACTGTGTGTGTGAGTGAGTGAGTGAGTGAGTGAGTGAGTGAGTGAGTGAGTGAGTGAGTGAGTGAGTGAGTGAGTGAGTGAGTGAGTGAGTGTGTGTGTGTGTGTACTGTGTGAGTGAGTGAGTGAGTGAGTGAGTGAGTGAGTGAGTGAGTGAGTGAGTGAGTGAGTGAGTGAGTGAGTGTGAGTGTGTGTGTGTGTGTGTGTACTGTGTGTGTGAGTGAGTGAGTGAGTGAGTGAGTGAGTGAGTGAGTGAGTGAGAGAGTGAGTGAGTGTGAGTGTGTGTGTGTGTGTGTGTGTGTGTGTGTGTGTGTGTACTGTGTGTGTGAGTGAGTGAGTAAGTGAGTGAGTGAGTGAGTGTGTGTGTGTGTGTGTACTGTGTGTGTGAGTGAGTGAGTGAGTGAGTGAGTGTGTGTGTGCATCGCAACCAGTGAAACAGGTTTGTCTTAGATAATGGGCACAGCACAGTTTGTCACTGGCACGGATGAACTGAAACGGCAATACACTGAACACACGCCTATAATTAAATATGTATTGACTTAGTGTACGTTCCTTAAAGGTGCAGTGTGTAATATGACATCATCAAGAAAGTTCTACAAAGTTCTAGAATGCAGCGCTCCCTGGGTAACCCCACCCCTTTAGAATAATAACAGAAGCTACAGTGGCCTTCAAGGACAAGAACAATTGTAAATTTTAAACAATGCACCTGATGACATTCCAACTATGACACTTTCAAGATGGCGGCACTAGGCCTTGGTCCAAAATATGCAGAAATATGGACATATATGAGACTCTGTCTAAGGAAAAAAATAATAATTTTCAGCTATTATGCACTAAATTAAATGTACGTATGGATATTATAATTACTTTCTACAAAATCTGCTAGGAAATAAAACCCAAAATTCTACACACTGCAGCTTTAACATTTATGTCCGCATGTTGTAACATCCATTGACACAAGGATGTCCAATTTGTACTATTTAAAAAAAAAAACTGAAATAGATGGTAAAAGTAAAACATACAGACCCTGCGTTCCGAATCTCATACTCTTTCTTTTTTCTATTCTACATACTACATCTGACCATAGAAAGAACATAGTTAGCATGCAGTATGCTACAATTGGGACATACTTTTATTTCATCATAACATGGATTATGATTATTATGGGTCAGAATCGCCCAAATAGGACGGATGTAGTAGGACATCCGGGTCTTTCTAACCATCCTAAATCTGGCCACAAGAATCGGGACATCCTAAATCTTTTTTTCTACCGTACTAAATAGTAGATAATATGGGGATTGGAACCCAGGGAAAGACAACTGCATTTATATATAAAAAATTAGATTAAAAAAACTGCTCCAATAGCGCCCTCATGTGGAGAATATGCAGACTGCGCTATAGGAAAGAATTAAAGGTGCAGTGTGTAATATGACATCATCAAGAAAGTTCTACAAAGTTCTAGAATGCAACGCTCCCTGGGTAACCCCAACCCTTTAGAATAATAACAGAAGCTACAGTGGCCTTCAAGGACAAGAACAATTCTAAATTCTAAACAATGCACCTGATGACATTCCAACTATGACACTTTCAAGATGGCGGCACTAGGCCTTGGTCCAAAATATGCAGGATAAATATATGAGACCCTTTCTAAGGGAAAAAATAATAATTCAAAACATTTTTTTCAGCTATTATACACTAAATTAAATGTACTTATGGATATTATAATTACTTAATACAAAATCTGCTAGGAAATAAAACCCAAAATTCTACACACTGCAGGTTTAAAAGTCATTCCATTGTAGCTTTATATCCTGTACTAATACTTCCTTTGGCGTAGTGTCTAGTAATCACGATTACGGAAAATCATTTCTACCCAAACATTTTTTTTTAATTAATTCTTCCTATTGTTAAGGTTGGAATAGTTTTTTTTCTTTGTGTGGACCAGATTTAAATACACAACGAAACACACAGATTTATTGTTTTGGTAAAAATTAGGTTGTAGCAAATTATTATTATTTATTCATTATTTGTGACATTCAAACATTATATTTTGCATACAAGAAATAGCATTCAAGATAAAAAAAAAATAACAATTTTTTTAAAGAAAAGTAATAACTATGCATACATTACTTTAAAGAATGTGGATACTTGAATTATTTTTATTAAATTATTTTTTCTTTCTTTTCATGGCAGCAAAAATGACTCCATATGTGGCCTGTATGAGTAAAACAACATCAAAATGCAACTTACTGCTTCTGCCCTCGAACCCCTTAACCGTGACACCGGGGACCTTCCCGAGGGCGGTCGCTAGTGCCCGGTACCGGGAGGCGTAACCTCATCCAGAGCTGAAAGACAACACGATGAAATATGGTTAATATGATGGATGGAGAGAGAGAGAGAGCGAGAGAGAGAGAGATGGATGGATGGATGGATGGATGGATAGATGGACGGATGGCATGACATAGGCTACATACAGACAGACAGACATAAAGAGAGGGAGAGAGAGGTAGACACAGACAGACAGACAGACAGACAGAAAAAGAGAGAGAGGCAGACAGACGGATGGAAATATCGGCTTGCTTCATTCAATATGTATTCCTTGGTTTTAGCAGCTCCGATTGCATGTTGCTTCGGCTTGACAGTGGGAATTCTAGCGTCTGATAATGGCCGACAATAATATAACAGGGGATGGAGCATTATTCAGCAGCAAAATACATTTCTGCCGCCATCTTAAAAAATAATGTTGTTTCACCAACATATTCTTATGTAGGTTTAGACCAGCGCTCGCTGCGTCGCCTGCAGCTTGTACAGAACTCAGCTGCTCGTCTTCTGACAGGCACAAAGAAGCGGGAGCACATAACCCCTGTTCTGGCCTCCCTGCTCTGGCTTCCGGTCCGCTTCAGAATAGATTTTAAGATCCTGATGTTTGTTTTTAAAGTTTGAAATGGTATGGCCCCCGTGTACTTGGCGGATCTCATACAGGTCCATAGACCAAGCAGAGCTCTGAGGTCTGCAAACAGCTTATCTCTGGATGTGCCAAACAGCAGGCTTAAAACTAAAGGCCATCGTGCATTCTCCGTGGTTGCTCCGAAACTTTGGAACAGCTTACCACACCATATTCGCTCATCTGAGTCTCTGGAAACTTTCAAGTCCACTCTTAGAACTCACCTTTTTTCACAGGCTTTTACGTTTTAATGAATTGTTTTGTGTCATTGCTGTAAGTGTTTTTTAATGTGTGCTGTTGTATTTTAATTGATGTATTTTATGTAAAGCACTTTGGTGAATTTAGGTTCTTATAAGGTGCTATATAAATAAAAGTGACCTTGGCCTTGTTGTGTTAACGTGATCGAAAGCTATTGTGTTTTTTATATAAAATTTGGCCAAGTAGAACAGTGAGTAATGTGGGTGTGGTCAGTGATATTACTGGTTATGCCACTGACAAACACACACACACACACACACACACACACACACACAGAAAGATACACACTCACACAGACAGAGACAGACAAACAGACACACAAACACACACAGACAGACACACACACCCACACACACAGACAGACAGAGAGACAGACACGCCACACACACACACACACACACACACACACACACACGTAGAGTCACTCTCACACACACACACACACACACACACACACACACACACCCAAAGTGATAGAATGAAGAAAGTCATTAAAAACAGGAACTGAATTGAGGAAATTCCAGATTCTTAAAATAAAAATATAACGTAAATAAATCTAAATTAACCAATCAATAAAAGCTTTAAACAGTGGCTCATATGTACATAAATTGTAAATCATTAAAAACCAATCCACAAAATACTAATGCAATTATTAAAGGTGTAATATGTAGCTTTGGGTGTGTCCGAGAAGTGAAACATTTTCTAAAGGTATATTCTCATAACTGAATAAACAAACTTTCCTCACAGTGAAAATGTGATCCCTGGAACACTGTTTGAAGTTAGAAAGCTTCCTGAAAAGTTACTGTTTCACTGTTGTTGTTGTTGTTGTTGTTTACAGCAGCAGGGCCCACAGTTTGGTTTACAAACATATTCTAGTCTTACGTTTGGTTCCAGGTTCCTCAAATTAATTTTGATTTATGATGACAGAATTATTCAATACTAAGAATTACATGTAGAGAAAAATATGTTTTGTAAACTAACTGCAGGCTCTGTGAATGTAAACAAATCCACCCTCCCCTGAAACTACACAGTGCACCTTTAAGTATCATAAAAAAAACAAAAAAAATCTATTATAAGACCAACTAACAACAGACTACATAACTGAATACAAAGCTCATGAATAGATACTGTAGATACATTTGTTGTTTTTTATAACTAAACACCTTTTTAAAAGACTTCAAAGGTACATTTTCAGTTTGTAAAGATATCAACACAATCTTCGAAGGAGAAAATCTTCCTTGTTGAGGCATACACAGATTTCCTGCTTTTTTCATACGAATACCAACTTTTAAATAACTTTGACTTTCCTTAACCAAAACAGTGTGTGTTCATAGATAGACAGACAGACAGAGAGACAGACAGACAGACAGATAGATAGATAGATAGATAGATAGATAGACAGACAGAGAGACAGACAGACAGAGAGACAAACAGACAGAGAGACAGAGAGACAGATAGACAGATAGACAGATAGACAGATAGATAGATAGATAGATAGATAGATAGATAGATAGATAGATAGATAGATAGATAGATAGATAGATAGATAGATAGATAGATATAGAATAGTCATAGGCGTACCAGTATTCGATGGTGACTGTATTAGCCATGGTAGATTTGTTAGAGCCCGTAGTCTGGCTGTGTAATGTCTCAAGTTGAAGAGACAAGTTGCAATAAGTGCCGAGTCATGGCTACAGTGCTATTATAAAGTGAAAGCCACACCCATTAGTGGGTGGAGGGTAAAACCAGTATGTGTGTGTGTGTGTGTGTGTGTGTGTGTGTGTGTGTGTGTGTGTGTGTGTGTGTGTGTGTGTGTGTGTGTGTGTGTGTGTGTGTGAGAGAGAGATACTGTAGGCATACTGTGGATACTGTATTTCTTAAACGTGCTATACTTAAAACATGGTTATATTATTTTTATCTACAGGTTTTAAAGACATCCATAAGACTTAAGTTACGAGTATGCACAAATAACTGGAAAAAAAATTACACACAGACAGACAGACAGACAGACAGACAGACAGACTGACTGACAAACAGACACTCACTCACTCGCACGCATGCACGCACGCACTGTTACAACACACACACACACACACAATCATCCAGGAAGAGACTCGAGCAATTCTTTGGTAAGAGTTGCTGTAAACAAATGAGTTTAAACAGGTTTAGCAGAGATGAAATCTGATGCCAGTCTAGTGCAAATGAAGATAGACACACACACACACACACACACACACACACACACACACACACACACACACACACACACACAGAAATATACACTTTTGTCTGTTTATGCAAAAGATAAACAAATTTTAACCAAATGTAAAACATGGCTTCAGCAGTCACACACATAGCAAAACCAAAACATTTGTGTTTTGCAGGTTTAGTAAAGCAAGTTAAAGGTGGAGTCAGTGATTCTGGAGAACGCTTGTTGTCAAAATCACTTTTTGTCAAAATCAGTGATATATCTCCTCACGATCCACTACCTGTACTGTACTGTGTGTGAGCTGGAAAAAAATCCAGTGTTAATTAACAGCCTAGGCTCTGTAAACGGGCATGATGCTAGCTACGATGAACCCCCTTTGTTTACATGCGAGTTTACAGAGCCTAGGCTGTGTATTAACATCAGATTTTTTTTCTCCAGTGCACACACACAGTACAGACAGGTAGTGGATCATGAGGAGATATTCACTGATTTCGAACAAGCGTTCTCCAGAATCACTGACTGCACCTTTAAGTAAAAGCAAACTGCATATATGTGTCCTACAATGTTTTATCCACTCCATTCGAATTACATTTTATCTTATTTTCTGTTTGCATAGCTGTCTAGACAAACTGCTCTTTGCACTTTGAGCGACACAAGCCAGTGTATAAAAAGTTCAACACAAGTAAAGCTTTTTATTATTAGTCTATTACATTTTATTACACAGTGCCCCTGACTCCTGGAACAACCTACAACATCAAATTCAAATAAATACACTCATAACTGTTAACCAATTTTTAAACTTATCATGTTGAATCAGCCCCACTCCACCTGTAACTGTTTTAATTAGGCTATTGTTCTGCTTCATTCACTTGATCTGAATGTTATAATTGTTGTTGTCTCTTTGTCAGCTTGTTGTATATATTTTTATTGTGTATTTGTAATTTATTTATTTATTATTCTTTCGGACAATTCCACACAATACACAATTTTCTCTTGCAAATATTCATACATCATACTTTGTGTTGTCCGAAGGGAGACGGAAGAAGCCAAAGGCTTATCAGGTCCCGCCCCCATTTTCATCAAATTCGGATTCAGATACACAGTTACTGTTACAGAAAATAAAAAACGTAATACTCAACGTCATTGCAAAAGAGGGTCATCACCCCTCAATTGATCTTTCAAGGTTAAGTTAAGTTAAGTTACTTCATCTCCCCTCTCAAGTTTTTTTTTGTTTTGATCTGCTATTAGGCTATATTGTACTTTCACCCATTTCATTTTAATTGCTGCCACTCTTCACCACTATGTAAATGTTTCAACTGTTTTTTTTTCTCTTCACCTGTTGTTGTGTATTTGATGTATTTGCATTGAATATTGTGTATGTATTGTTGTTTTTCCTTTGAATTTGTTTTGAACTCGACGTCATTGTAAATGAGGGTCACCCCTCAGTTGGTCTCTCGAGGATAAATAAAAGTTAAATGAAATGAAATAAAGTTTCCACACTCCAGAGGGGGTCAGAGCGCAGGGTCAGCCATAGTACAGCGCCCCTGGAGCAGTTTTGGAGTTAAGTGTCTTGCTCAAGGACACAATGGTAGAGATGGTGGGCACCTTAGACGTACTACCAGCCTCTGCTAGTTTAACAACTAACACCCTCCTGTCCGGTGCCGGGGATCGAACCAGAGACCTCATGGTTACTGGGAGGAGGAACCAGAGACCTCATGGTTACTGGGAGGAGGAACCAGAGACCTCATGGTTACTGGGAGGAACCAGAGACCTCATGGTTACTGGGAGGAGGAACCAGAGACCTCATGGTTACTGGGAGGAACCAGAGACCTCATGGTTACTGGGAGGAGGAACCAGAGACCTCATAGTTACTGGGAGGAGCAACCAGAGACCTCATGATTACTGGGAGGAACCAGAGACCTCATGGTTACTGGGAGGAGGAACCAGAGACCTCATGGTTACTGGGAGGAGGAACCAGAGACCTCATGGTTACTGGGAGGAACCAGAGACCTCATGGTTACTGGGAGGAACCAGAGACTTCATGGTTACTGGGAGGAGGAACCAGAGACCTCATGGTTACTGGGAGGAGGAACCAGAGACCTCATGGTTACTGGGAGGAACCAGAGACCTCATGGTTACTGGGAGGAGGAACCAGAGACCTCGTGGTTACTGGGAGGAGGAACCAGAGACCTCATGGTTACTGGGAGGAGGAACCAGAGACCTCATGGTTACTGGGAGGAGGAACCAGAGACCTCATGGTTACTGGGAGGAGGAACCAGAGACCTCATGGTTACTGGGAGGAAGAACCAGAGACCTCATGGTTACTGGGAGGAGGAACCAGAGACCTCATGGTTACTGGGAGAAGGAACCAGAGACCTCATGGTTACTGGGAGGAACCAGAGACCTCATGGTTACTGGGAGGAGGAACCAGAGACTTCATGGTTACTGGGAGGAGGAACCAGAGACCTCATGGTTACTGGGAGGAGGAACCAGAGACCTCATGGTTACTGGGAGGAGGAACCAGATACCTCATGGTTACTGGGAGGAACCAGAGACCTCGTGGTTACTGGGAGGAGGAACCAGAGACCTCATGGTTACTGGGAGGAACCAGAGACCTCATGGTTACTGGGAGGAACCAGAGACCTCATGGTTACTGGGAGGAGGAACCAGAGACCTCATGGTTACTGGGAGGAGGAACCAGAGACCTCATGGTTACTGGTCGGCCACCTTTCCTCTAGGACATCCGAGGCTATAAATAAAGGAAAATGAAACGTGAGTTGCAGCAGCAGTATTTATACCTCCTGTCTATAAGGTCTGCGAAGAATTCCCTTTACTAAAAACAGGAGTTGGCGGGGATTCAATTTCAGACCAGAGCAAAGGCATTAATAATAACCAAATGAAAATAGCATTCTATTCACTGATGGTCTGGTTTGCTGTTACAGGTCATGGCTATGAGGTAATGTATCTATAGGCAAGGCAAGTTTATTTATAAAGCACAATACAGACACAAGGAAATTGCATTTAAGAGAGAGTAAAACAAAGCAATTACATCAAGATTCAAGATTAGACGTTACACATTCAGACAGCGATATGGAATTTTGGGGGCGACTGTGGCTCAGTTGGTAGAGCGGGTCGTCCAATGATCAAAGGGTTGGGGGTTCGATCCCCGCCCTGCCACCTGGGTCATGGTTGTTGTGTCCTTGGGCAAGACACTTCACCCACCTTGCCTCGTGTGAATGTCGATAGTTAGCCTGCTGCTATCGGTGTATGAATGTGTGTGTGAATGGTAACGTGGGAAAGGAAAACAGGTCTCCCTTGTAAAAGAGTCTTCGGTCTCAATGGGATTTACCTGTAGAAATAAAGGTAAGAAGGTATGGCTGAAATGAAAATAACGTGACTGGCATATATTTATTTTCTATTTAACTGAATTACTCTTTTTTAGAAGTAATTACATGTGACTGTCAGATTAATAGTAATACATCTTACACTGTGAAGTCATTGGTAAGTATTCAAACCAACACTTTCAAAGTAGCTTTCTCCAACAGTGCATTTCTGCAGGTGCACAGGTGAGTGGTTTGATGACAGGCAGCTGAACAGAGGCCACTGTGTTAGTAGATCTAGATACAACTGGAATTTAATCCTTCTGTTCAAACAAATGATGCACTGTGTGTGTGTGTGTGTGTGTGTGTGTGTGTGTGTGTGTGTGTGTGCACGGGGTGTGTGTGTAGGTGTGTGTGTGTGTGTCTCCGTCTGCAAGCAAACATTTCAAGAATCTACCGGCCTTTTAATATGCACGACCCGACTTTGCTACATACAGTATGAGCTGCTGTTAAAAAACAAGTATAACTAAAGCTATAGTGTGTAACTTTTTCGTAAAAATTAATGTTGGTTACATTCAAGCCATCACCAAACAAGTTGTTAAAAAAGTTGAATAAGCCTATCAGCTCCACAAAACTCTCTCTGTATTTCTCAGAATAGCAGTATAGGCCTGCTGTTAACAAATACCAGGAGGCGTGATATATGAATATGACAGACAGACAGACAGACAGACAGACAGACAGACAGATGGATGGAGAGGGGGAGGCAGACAGAAAGATAGATAGATAGAGGCAGACAATTGTGAATCTACTGATCAGCTGTAGCAGTGTCCTTATGTGACATCATTTCCATTAAATAAATCAACACAGACTTGTTAACTACATTGTTCTCATTTCCCTGAGGCTCCTGTGATGGTGTGTGTGTGTACGTGTGTGTTTGAAGGTGTGTAGGTGTTTATATGTGGGTGTGTCTGTGTGTGTGTACGTGTGTGTTTGCAGGTGTTTCTGTGTGAGACAGTGTGTGTGTTCTTCTGTGTGAGTGACGCCGTGTGTGTGTTTAGGTGTTTGTGTGTCCATGTGTGTGTGTATGTGTGAGACAGTGTGTGTGTGTGTGAGTGACGATGTTTATGTCCGTGTATGGCTGTGTGTATGTGTGTGAGTGACGGTGTGAGTGACGGTGTGTGTGCGTGTGTGTGTGCGTGTGTGTGTGTGTGTGTGTGTGTGTGTGTGTGTGTGTGTGTGTGTGTGTGTGTGTGTGTGTGTGTGTGTGTATGCGTGTCTGTGTGTGTGTGTGTGACGATGTTTATGTCCGTGTATGGCTGTGTGTATGTGTGTGAGTGACGGTGTGCGTGTGTGTGTGTGTGTGTGTATGTGTGTATGCGTGTCTGCGTGTGTGTGTGTGTGTGTGTGTGTGTGTGTGTGTGTGTGTGTGTGTGTGTGTGTGTGTGTGTTCTGTCTGTGTGTGTGTGTACTGCACCTTTAACATGAATCTGAAGAATTTCTAGCCAATGTCACATTTCACATTTCAGGTAAATGTTCCACTGATGAGTCTATAGTGAACAAATGTTAAGATTAGTTTTGATTATAATGAAAAGTTTCTGATAGTCTGTGTGTGTAAATGGAATAGGCAACTTTACAAAACACATTCACAATATTTTAACTTTAAAGGTGCTATGAGGAACTTTTAAATATTTCTGAAACAGTCTAATTTTTTCCTCTGATGATCATGAATTACATGTTAAAGCAAACGTCAGTGCCAAGAGAATGCTATTTTTATATAGTTTTTCTTAATGCTTTTGTCATGGGGGACACGCTCACCCAGGAACAACAGCTGGCGTAGTAAAATCTCTCCTGCTTTTGTCGAAAGGGGGAGCATGAATTAATTAAATTAACTAACCCTTACCTAAACTGAAAATGTTCCAGGTTTTTTTAAACTGCCCAGCGCACCCAAAATTTTAAAGAATTGTGAAAATATATGTACAAGACAACTTATACAAGATATTGCGGGTGTATTTTTACTACGCCAGTTGTAGTTCCTGGGTGAGGGTATACCCATGACAAAGGCATTAAGAAAAACTATATAATAAAAATAGCATTTTTTGCACTGATGATCTTGTTCGCTGTTACATGTCATTCATGATCATCAGAGGAAAAAATTAGACAGTTTCAGAAATATTTAAAAGTTCCTCGTAACTCGCTCCTTTAAAAGCTACATCAATTCAAATTTTCCACATTTTTCCACATGCATTGAAACAAAATAATTCTTTTCACAACATCTTGCTAAAGCTTTTTGACAGTTTTATTTGTTTAAAATGATATCCAGTACAAAATGTATACAGTAAATACCCTTACGCTCGTCAGTTCCCCTGAATAAAATACCTCCATCCGTCTATCCTCATGCCAGTATCTATAAGATACACTCCATTGTAATTTTGCTCAAACAACAAGTCGATTGACGACAAAGATATTAGCAATAAGTACCTTTGTAACAATAAAAACTTTCAGCAATATATTCTGGTGGACACACACACACGCACGCACGCACGCACGCGCGCACACACACACACACACACACACACACACACACACACACACACACACACACACACACTTCCCCCATATATACAATAAAACAAACATTTTTATACATTGCTTCTGTAAAAGTTGCATTGCAATCTGCCCATATTTTACAAGATTTTCAAATTCATGTATGTATATCTTTTTCATTTTAAAAGGTGCACTATGCAACTCTTGGGTGTGTCAGAGAAGTGAAACATTTTCTAAAGGTATATTCTCATAACTGAATTAACAAACTTTCCTCACAGGAAAATGTGATCCTTGGAACACTGTTTGAAGTCAGAAAGCTTCCTGAAAAGTTACTGTTTCACTGTTGTTGTTGTTTACAGCAGCAGGGCCCACAGTTTGGTTTACAAACATATTCTAGTCTTACGTTTGGTTCCAGGTTCCTCAAAATAATTTTAATTTATGATGATAGAATTATTCAAAACTCAATTTTACATGCGGAGAAAATATGTTTTGTAAACTAACTGCAGGCTCTGTGAATGTAAACAAACCCCTCTCCTCTGAAACTGCACAGTGCACCTTTAACTAAGGAGACAAAAAGTTTGTGACACAAAGTTATTTATACATTTATAAGTTATATTGGCAACACTTAACAATAAGGGAACATTAATAAACTGTTGGTAAATGCTTAGTTAATGCTTAAAGCTGGGGTGGAGGATTTGGGGAGAAAATGGCAGTTGGGATAGAGATTTGAATCCAAATACCTCAACCGCTCCACTTGTTCTCTTTGGTCCCTCCCCTATGGTCCCTCCCTGACACGCTCTACACCAACAAAGTCGGGCCAAAGTGAATGGACAGTCCCAACAGGCAATAAGAACAAAGAATCGGAGCCTCGCTCTTGTTGGTCAAAGTGTACAGCTCATGTTAATTTTGACCAATCAGAAATCACATACCCCAGCTTTAATACACATTAAGTAAGCATTAAGTAACTGTTAATAAATGCTTTGTAAGTCCTTAATAAGCATTCACTAAGCATGAACTAACCATTATGCTTAGTTAATGCTGAACTAGGATTAAGTTAACGAAGCATAGCTAATTCCTAACCAAACATTAGCTAACCATTAACAATTTAGCATCAACAGTTAGGTAATCTTTTATACATACAGCTCTGGAATAAAATTAAGGGACCAGTCTAGATTTTTTTGTAAATCTTCATCTCTACATTACTTAATGGAAATGCTCTAAATGACAATATTATTTTTTGGGGAATTTGGTAGAAATGTTGTCTGTAGTTTATATTATAAAACCAAAATGTTCATTCTACTCAAACATATGCCTCTAAATAGTAAAACGAGAGACACTGAACATTTGGAGTGGTCTCTTAATTTTTTCCCGGGGCTGTATATTAACTAAGCATTAAATAACAGGTTAATTAATACGTTCCCTTATTGTTCAATTTTTACCGTTGTATTCTGGTGGCAGCGATTTCGTGAAGTTGCCGCGGTAACATACTTTTCAATGCACTTAAAGATGTTTGTTCTATCTTCTTATTGGTTTAAAAACAAGGCAACTTCTCAAGACGGCGTAATAAATAATAATAATAATAATAACCCCCATTGCAACGATATGGTACCTGTCGATATTTTATCCAGTTCATTCATTCCTATAATATATATATTTTCATTTTTCCATAAACTTGTAAAAAATATGTTTAAAAAGCATTTTTCTCCCACTCCTCCTTTATGAGTTAAAAAACAAATATTGTTAAAGGTGTAGTCAGTGATTCTGGTTGTGAAAATTATAATTTTTTTGTCCAAATCAGTGAATATCTCCTCATGATCCGTTTACCTGTCCGTACTGTGTGTGCGCTGAAATAAGAAAAATCCAGTGTTAATACAAAGCCTAGGCTCTGTAAACAGGCATACAAACAGCAGCCAACCGTAGCTAGCAACATGCCCGTTTACAGAGCCTAGGCTGTGTAATAAAACTGGATTCTTTTAGGTTTTAGCAGACAGGCAGCGGATCATAAGGAGATATTCATTGATTTTGATGAAAAATGTATTTTGACAACAAGAGTTCTCCAGAAGCGCTGACTGCACCTTTAAGATGGTTAAATTGTGACAGACACAGCAAAATAACATGACATAACAGTCTTGCATGCACTACTGGTTCCCATAGAAACACAGTGTTGTTGATTCTTCCAGTTGATTGGATTGGTTGCGCCTTGTTCTCTTCTACTTGGCTTTTGACTTATAACGGCGTCTCATTCACTCACTGTCTATTTTGCTCTTAAAGGAAAAGTTCAACATTTTTCAAACTTTTTTTTTTTTTTTTTTTTTTTTTTTTTCCCGCGATCTCCGGCTCAAAAAAGGCGACAGAAGTGTGAGTGTAACTGTGTGTGTGTGTGTCTGTCTGTCTGAGAGTGTGTGTGAGAGTGTGTATGAGTGTGAGTGTAACTGTGTGTGTGTGTGTGTGTGTGTATTTTGATATAGAAATGGGAACATATCTCTCATAATTTACAAGCCTCCAACAAGCACACAGGAGCATTTAGTTTAGTTTAGTTGATGTTGTAAAGTTTATCTTTTGACTGTCAGCATAGGCAGGCTAACGCTCCCATTGACTACCAGTGTTTGAGCTAAGCTAACCTGGATGCGAGACCTTGGCCCAATTTCTATATAAAAAATGCATGCAAAGAAATAGCAAGCCATGATTTTTAGTGTTGGCCGCCTGTTTGCGCGAATAAAACTTGTAGCTACATTTGAACTTTTTCTATATGACAAAAAACAGCACTGCCATCGGTGTGTGTGTGTGTGTGTGTGTGTGTGTGAATGGGTGAATGTGGTAAGAAATGTAAAGCGCTTTGGGGCTGAGAAAATCGGCTAGAAGGCGCTATACAAGTCAAGTCCATTTAACTTTGCAAATAAAATTTTAAATGTAATGCACGCACAGCTACAGGTACCATTTCTGTCACCTTTTTTTGAGCCGGAGAATGAGGGAAAAAAAGCTTAGAAAAAAAATGTAAGATTAAAAATGTTGAAGTATTCCTTTAAAAGCAGCTCATAGCATTTGCCTCATTGATTGGCGGGTTTCCTTGGCCCCGCTCCCCGGGTTGGGTGGGTCGTCCTGGGGGAATGTCACTTTGTCTGGGGTGTAGTCGTTGCGCTTGAGGTCTGGAAGGGAAGAAACAAGGAAAAATAAGTATAAGGATGACTTTAAATTGGGCTGAATTTGGAGAGGTTTTAAATTGCTATATTCATTCTCAAATTTTATCATTTTGGCGCTGGATAAATCCTCTTTGGGGGGGGACGGGGGGGGGGGGGGGCACCGAAAAACCCTGGCCTGTTGATCTTCATATCAAGTGCGGTTACAATTAGGGATTAGACCTAAACAATCTCAGCAGGTGTTGTTTAAAGGCCTACTTCACCGGTGGGAATATGAAGGTGTATTGAACTCTGAGATCCTATGTAGTATAAATGTGCAAAAAAAAATTAAATCGGATCATCTTAGGCTGAGAAAAGGCAGAAAGAGTGTTTTATGGTCTCACTGTCTAACCCTACAGTTTCCGTCTTGTGACATCACAGTAAGGGTTAGGTTTAACAGGACAGCTGGGCCAAGGGAAGACTGAGGGAAGAAAAACCTCATTCATTATATTATAATAGTGATTTTATAAAGATAGAACGCTGGTTCCGTATGGGTGAAGTGTTCCTTTAATGTCATATCCAAACAAGGAGAAAAGAGTCAATGTGATGTGATAGATTTCAATACACTGTTATTCACTTACAATAAAGATTGATACAGTACACACAATCAATAAAAACAGATCAATAAATAAAAGTGAAATAAATTATGGAAGTGTGTTAAACCTGCAGTGTGTAGAATTTTGGCTTTTATTTCCTAGCAGATTTTGTAGAAAGTAATTATAATATCCATAAGTACATTTGATTTAGTGCATAATAGCTGAAAAAAATGTTTTGAATTATTTGTTTTTCCCTTAGAAAGGGTCTCATATATGTCCATATTTCTGCATATTTTGGACCAAGCCCTAGTGCCGCCATCTTGAAAGTGTCATAGTGGGAATGTCATCAGGTGCATTGTTTAAAATGTAGAATAGTTCTTGTCCTTGAAGGCCACTGTATCTTCTGTTATTATTCTAAAGGGCTGGGGTTACCCAGGGAGCGTTGCATTCTAGAACTTTCTAGAACTTACTTGATGATGTCATATTACACACTGCACCTTTAATTAAGGTGAATAACATGTCAAAATAAGTCAAAGTGACGTAACAGATTGGAATTTTAAAGTCAGATTTGTGTTTCATCTTAACGACGTAAGATGGCTGCCTCCTCTTTCTAATTCTAGAGTTGGAATTGAGGCAAGAATTCATGCAGAAGGGGCCCAAACCAAGTACTGAGAACATAGTGAAAAGAGTAAAAAGGATAAGTCAATGTGATGTAACAGATTGGAATTTTAAAGTGAGATTTGTGTTTATTAATTGTTATAATTAAATGTTTTATAATGTGTTTTATGTATTCTAATCTTGCCCCTGTAAAGCACTTTGAGTGGCTTTGTGTCTGAATTGTGCTATATAAATAAACTTGCCTTGCCTTGCCTTGTGTTTGCGATATCTTAACAATGTAAGATGGCTGTCTCTATCTCATTCTAGAGTCTTTGATCTCGCAGTGCACATTTTTTTTGTTGTGATTGTTGGTAAATTTAGGATTTTTTTTTTTTTTTTTGCGTTATTGATTAAATTCAAAAGATTCAAAAGATAGTTTTTTTTAACGTTACTTTGTCTGGGGTTAGTCGTTACGCTTTAGGTGTGAAAGGGACGATACAAGGAGAAAAATAGTACATTACATACATACATACAGGGGGCGGGACTCCATAAGCCTTAGGCTTCTTCCGTCACCCTTCAGACAACACTAATTAAGATGTATGATGTGAAAGAGATAATTGTGTATTGTGTGGAATTGTCCGAAAGAATAATAATAATAAATAAATTAGAGTTTTGTAGGTATTTAAAGGTGCACAAGGAACTTTTAAATATTTCTGAAACAGTCTCATTTCTCCTCTGATGATCATGAATTACATGTAACAGCAAAAGAGACCATCAGTGTAAAGAGAATGCTATTTTTATATAGTTTTCTCTTAATGCCTTTGTACATGGGTATACGCTCACCCAGGAACAACAGCTGGCGTAGTAAAAACACTACCACTTTTGTCCAAAGGGGGAGCAAGAATTAACACAAAGTGAAAGTTCCTTGGTGCACCTTTAAACTTTTTGGCATAATTATTATGCACAGCAGAGTTTTGATTAACATTTTCTTAAACG
>CM049395.1:39505000-39530000 GCA_026929865.2 Hyperoplus lanceolatus
CAGACATTACTAATAATTGGGGAAAGAGTAAAACATTTCACTCTAACATACAGTATATAAGACAAAATTAACTATTTACATTTAAATAGCTTATTATTTTTTATCTCATATCTACTGACAGGCTCCTACATCAGAGTCTGTACTTCTGCGATTATGAAGAGGACATTACTTGGTGTAGGCTACCGGCCAAACGTTTCATAACAACTACATTTTTCCAGTTTTTATTGCAATTTCAAAATCAAAATAATGTATTTCACGCAACTGATTCCATTTATATAACACTGGAAGAATGGGACTGTATTTATTTTTTATTTATTTAAAGCTATACTACGTAAATTTTTCATATAAAAATGAATGGACGTTACATTCAAGCCATCGCCAAACAAGTTGACACAAAGTTGATTAAGCCTATTATCAGCTCCCTACAAAACTCTCTCTGTATTTCTCAGTATGGCAGCGTTTACAAAAAAAAAAAGTGGTCGCAGGTTCAAATCCGACCTGTGGACCTTTACTGCAGGTCATCCCCCCTCGCTCTCTCTCACTCTCTCTCAAAAAAAATGAAGATAAAAAAAATATCTTTAAAACAAAAAAATAATCCAACCTTACCCTGATACAGAAGTTACGCACTAATAGCTTTACACCTTTATATAACCAGTAGTGTAATATGTAAGGGTTAAAATATGGGTTATAAATATGGTTATACAAGGGATATATATGTTAAAAACCTCTCAATTCTCACCCTGATACACAGGTGAAGCACAGTCTTCACTTAGAATTCCTCACGGGGGCCACAGAAGTTACGCACCATAGCTTTAAGCCTTTATTTAACCAGTAGTGTTTGTGTAAGTGAATTAAAACCCTCCATTCTCACCCTGAGACATAGGTGTAGCACAGTCTCCTCCTTGTAGATGCTCTGCCAGGTCTTAACCACCTCGGGCAGGAAAGATTTCACGATGTAGAGATGACCCGGCTTCAGTATGTCATACTCTGACCATGTACACAGCACCTTGAGGGCCCGCCGCAGACCTACAGACACACAGACAGAGAGACAGACAGAGAGGGAGACAGACAGACAGACAGACAGACGAGAGAGAGACAAGCAGGCAGGCAGACGGACAGAGAGACAGACAGAGAGGGAGACAGACAGACAGACAGGCAGGGAGAGAGACAGACAGACGAGAGAGAGACAGGCAGGCAGGCAGAAGGACAGAGAGACACACACACAGACAGGGAGACAGACACACACACACACACACACACACACAGACCCAAATATTAATAAACGTTAATTTCCGGCAGACATAAACCAAATCAAGTCAAAACTGTTTTTTTTCTGTAGCCAAATATCACAGATAGACATTAGCCTCAGTGGTCTTCACATTCCGTGCAAACACACACACACACACACACACACACACACACACACACACCCTCTGCCCTTTGAACCCTTAGTTCGACTGAGAAAAAACTCCCAGTAAAAAACCCTTTAACAGGATTTAAAAAATAAATAAAAAAAATGTAATATAATCCTACCTCCCCCCATCTCCTCCTTGCTGAGGAATTCTATCTTGGCACAAAGGCCCCTCTGCGCCCAGGAAGACATGCTGTTGTTGATGGTGTTAGGAGAACTTTCCTCCAACCGGTACACAGTCACTGGCTCACCTAGGAGGCATAGAATATAGGTTACGCACGCACGCGCGCACACACACACACACACACACACACACACACACACACACACACACACACACACACACACACACACACACACACACACACACACACACACACACACACACACACACACACACACACACACACACACACACACACACACACACACTTACTTAAAATTGTACCACTTTACAGACAGATTAAATTATTTTAAAACTTAAACTCATAAAAAAACAGCTTAATGAATAAAGATCTCGCTTATATGTTTATTTATCATCTTTATATCGGTAGACAGTCACTGGCTCACGTAGGAGGGCCAGCATACAAGGTTACACACAGACAGAGAACTAATAACTGGTGCCATATTGCTTCTGAGACTTACAGAAAATGAAGAGACCACTCCAAATATTCAGTGTCTCTCGTTTTACTATTTAGAGCCATATGTTTGAGTAGAATGAACATTTTGGTTTTATTCTACAAACTACTGACAACATTTCTACCAAATTCCCCCCAAAATATTGCCTGAATAACCTGCTAATCTCCTAACTCTACCATATATAAATACGTCACATGACTAACGAACAGTTTGACAGTGAAAACAAAACTAACATTCAGATCCTTTAAACCACACACTGCTGATTATTAAAGAGGTGTGGCCCCATTATAAATACACTGTCATTATAAAAACAGAGGCATTGGCTGGGTTGGAAAAGCCCTACTGATGTCCTACTCATATTAAAAGCCCTACTAACGTCCTACTCATATTAAAAGCCCTACTAATGTCCTACTCATATTAAAAGCCCTACTAACGTCCTACTCATACTAAAAGCCCTACTAACGTCCTACTCATATTAAAAGCCCTACTAACGTCCTACTCATACTAAAAGCCCTACTAACGTCCTACTCATACTAAAAGCCCTACTAACGTCCTACTCATACTAAAAGCCCTACTAACGTCCTACTCATACTAAAAGCCCTACTAACGTCCTACTCATACTAAAAGCCCTACTAACGCCCTACTCATACTAAAAGCCCTACTAACGTCCTACTCATTTTAAAAGCCCTACTAATGTCCTACTCATATTAAAAGCCCTACTGACGTCCTACTCATAATGTCAATGTCACTTACATAACAATATTGTAAAGAATAATACAGGCCAGCAGACAGACTTGTTTTTGAATACTTTTGCTGAAGAGTTTAGACTACCAGTTAAGAAATGGAACAGGCCAAATACAAGGCCACTTCACACTTTATACACTTGGCATTGTCACGGAAAAACTGAACTGTGCTGAACTGATCTTAAAAGCTGAAGCAATTAGATTAAAATTGACTGTGAATTGGACTGCAGATTCTTAAAAAAAAAAAAAAATGTTTTTGTTTTATTTTTATTTTCTGTAACAAGTTTGATTACTGTCGTACTCTGAATCCGAATTTGATGAAAATGGGGGCGGGACCTGATAAGCCTTTGGCTTCTTCCGTCTCCCTTCGGACAACACAAAGTAAGATGTATGAATATTTGCAAGAGAAAATTGTGTATTGTGTGGAATTGTCCGAAAGAATAATAAATAAATAAAATAAATACTAAAAGCCCTACTAACGTCCTACTCATATTAAAAGCCCTCCTAACGTCCTACTCATATTAAAAGCCCTCCTAACGTCCTACTCATATTAAAAGCCCTCCTAACGTCCTACTCATATTAAAAGCCCTCCTAACGTCCTACTCATATTAAAAGCCCTACTGACGTCCTACTCATACTAAAAGCCCTACTAACGTCCTACTCATACTAAAAGCCCTACTGACGTCCTACTCATACTAAAAGCCCTACTAACGTCCTACTCATACTAAAAGCCCTACTAACGTCCTACTCATACTAAAAGCCCTACTAACGTCCTACTCATACTAAAAGCCCTACTAACGTCCTACTCACACTAAAAGCCCTACTAACATCCTACTCATACTAAAAGCCCTACTAACGTCCTACTCATACTAAAAGCCCTACTAACGTCCTACTCATACTAAAAGCCCTACTAACGTCCTACTCATACTAAAAGCCCTACTAACGTCCTACTCATACTAAAAGCCCTACTAACGTCCTACTCATACTAAAAGCCCTACTAACGTCCTACTCATATTAAAAGCCCTACTGATGTCCTACTCATATTAAAAGCCCTACTAACATCCTACTCATACTAAAAGCCCTACTAACGCCCTACTCATATTAAAAGCCCTACTGATGTCCTACTCATATTAAAAGCCCTACTAACGTCCTACTCATACTAAAAGCCCTACTAACGTCCTACTCATACTAAAAGCCCTACTAACGTCCTACTCATACTAAAAGCCCTACTAACGTCCTACTCATATTAAAAGCCCTACTGATGTCCTACTCACACTAAAAGCCCTACTGATGTCCTACTCACACTAAAAGCCCTACTGATGTCCTACTCTTACTAAAAGCCCTACTAACGCCCTACTCATACTAAAAGCCCTACTAACGTCCTACTCATACTAAAAGCCCTACTAACGTCCTACTCATACTAAAAGCCCTACTAACGTCCTACTCATATTAAAAGCCCTACTAACATCCTACTCATACTAAAGCCCTACTAGTAGTCATTTTGATGTCAATTTCAGTATGTTGTGGTTGTGTATGCGAGTTTGTATAGGCGAGAAATACCCGCAAATTTCCGTGACGATTTTGTTTATGGATCGATAGGTTACTTTTCCTACTCAACCGCCCCACAATGCATTGTGTCTTTACAAACAGCACAGAATTTTTTAATTCTTTATTGGTTCTGTATACTTCAGTGTAAACGGTCCGACAAACCTCGCATACACAATGGATGGTTAAGTAGACAGTATGTAGTATATACATGTTGAGTATGTAGGAGGGAGGACGTTAGTAGGGCTTTCCCAACACAGTCATTATAAAAACAAAGTCACCATTATTATTATTATTACAAAATGGCCGCTTCCAACCTTTGCTTAACAATCAGAATCACGCCTGAGTTACTCATGAGCAAACAGCTTCAAAACAAAGAGGAATGGGGGCGCCCTTAGCTCAGTTGGTAGGGCGTCCCCCCCCGGGCCGGGCCCAGCAGCAGACCCGGGTTCAATTACCAGCCCGCGGTCGTTCTCTGCATGTCACTCCCCTCTCTGCCCCATTTCAACTCTGTCTCTACACTATCAATAAAGCATAAAAATGCAAAAAAAATATCTTAAAAAAACAAAAAAAAAAAAAAACTAAGAGGAACAAAGTGTCTTATCAAACCCAACACTTCCTCATTGTTTGAAACCAGACACTATAGGGTGAATGTTGCTGACAAAATGTATCCCAGTGTATGGTTTCATTTTGCTTTTAAAAATCCAAAAGTTCATACCCAGCCTAGGCTCTGTAAACGGATGTGTTATCAAAGAGGGCCTACCATAGATAGCAACACATCAGTTTACAGAGCCTATAGCCTGTTTTGACAAAAAGTGATTTTGACAATACAAGCATTCTCAAGAATCACTGACTCCACCTTTAAACTAAAGACATGCAGGTATTATTTGTCACGCTGCATTTTCCACGACGTATTGGGACATTCCTGAATCCTTAGTATGGGGGTTGGAACGCACCCAAAGTGTTTTTTTTTCTCTGTTTTTTACCCCTGGTAATGTCAATTTTGGTTTCGAGACATGTGGAGGTTTGATGTGGTAATTAACTACTGGATTGAGCTTCCCCTTAAAAGCCATGGTGTAATATACAAACTGCAATAACACAAAATGTTGATCCACAGTTTTAGTAAAGTGTGGACAGCGTTTTTGAACATTGTAAGAAGATACCTAAGTGCTTGATTCATTGTGTTCTTCTCAGAAAGTGTTTGTCTTTCATGTCTCTAGTTAAGCTTTCTATTTTATGTAACATCATTATTTTCTGTATGACAATTTTTTTTTTTTTTTTAACATGTTCGAAATAAAAATTTAAATCAATCAATTCTGCTGTATATTTTATGTTATTCTGTAAGGTATATATGTTTATGGCAATCCACCCTCAAGCTAGGGG
Organism: Hyperoplus lanceolatus; assembly: GCA_026929865.2. NCBI lineage: Eukaryota > Metazoa > Chordata > Actinopteri > Uranoscopiformes > Ammodytidae > Hyperoplus > Hyperoplus lanceolatus. The sequence continues at coordinate 39,510,722 of CM049395.1, forward strand.
TTTATTTTTGTTGTTATTGTGTGTTTGTGTCTTTGTTTTATTGTAAAAAATAAATAAAAAAAAAAGGTTAAAAAATATTAAAATTAAAAGTCATGGTGATGCAGACAGACTGACCTCTGGGTGGGACGGGGGTGAAGGGAATGCTCTGAGACAGTCTCATCAAGTTGTTACGCTCCACAGCTACAGGGGGGAAACACACACACACACACACACACACACACACACACACACACACACACACACACACACACACACACACACACACACACACACACACACACACACACACACACACACACACACACACACACACACACACACACACACACACACACCTCATTATCCTCTCATTCTCTCCCACTTATTGTCAGTGTTTTAGTTCATTTTGTGGGAAAAAATATATATAGAAAAATTAAAATGATTGGAAGAAAAATAATAAAAATTTCATGAAAATCTTGAAATCTTAAAATGTGCTCCAAGGAACTTTCAGTGTGTGTTAATTCTAGCGCCCCCCTTTGGACAAAAGCAGTAGTGCTTTTACCACGCCAGCTGTTGTTCCTGGGTGAGCGTATACCCATGACAAAGACATTAAGAAAAACTATATAAAAATAGCATTCTTTGCACTGATGGTCTCGTTTGCTGTTACATGTCATTTATGATCACCAGAGGAAAAATGAGACTGTTTCAGAAATATTTAAAAGTTCCTCATAGCACCTTTAAGTAAAGGGGGAGAAATGAGAGACCAAAGTACAGTTCAGCATGGTGTACCTTGTAGTTTGACAGAGCCTTCATCATTTCAAGTGATTATGGAAGAAAACAAAGAAAACGTAATTTACAAATGTCAGAGTGAAATGGGTGAAATTATCATTCTTTACCTACAGTGATACAGTCTAAATGAAATGCAATATTTATGCAGGACAAGAAATCTATTTGGAGGCTAAAATAATAAATAATAAACTGAAATAATACAAAAGTAAAATTATGACAACCAAATTAATACATGGAAACTTAAAGTATAAAATAAAAAAAAAAAAAAAAAACAACAAAATTCAAAAAAACCCCCCCCCCCCCCACCCCCCCCCCCCCAAAACAAAAACAAAAAAAACAAAAGCCGCCAAAAACAACAAAACATTTACACATTAAAAAAACAACCCCTAAAAACACCCCAATTCAAAATTTTAAAAATGGGGGGAGGGACCGAGTTGTAAAAAAAAAAAAAAAATAGGAAAGATATAGAAGGCCTTATAAAGGAAAAAAAAAAAATTCAAAAATTTTTTTCAACAATTTAGAACAAAAAAAATTGTTTTTATGAATATTATAATTATTTTCTACAAAATCTACAAGAAAAAAAACCCAAAATTCTACACACTGCAGGTTTAAATAAAAATTAAAATATATAGAAATAAAATTGATTAAAATATGAATTAAAAATATGAATATAAATAAAATAAAAAAGACAATTAAATAATTAAATTAATAAATATATATAAATATAATAAATTAAAACATGATAATAAGAGTAATTCTCACCTGAGTACTGGTAGCTCTCCATGGGTTTGAATGGTGAGCCGATAGCTACAGAGACAGAGGAACAATTAAGAAAATTATTATTATTATTATTATTATTATTATTATTATTATTATTATTATTATTATTATTATTATTATTATTATTATTTTTATATTATTTTCATAAATTCAGTTAATTTTGCCATGGTAATCACTAAACAGTGGATCCTGGATAATCAATTTATTTATTCTATAAATATAAATTTTATAATTGTGTTTTATTTTAATATTCAAATGTTCTTTGGTTTACACACAAGCCTGTCCAGGGGGGCATACTACGAAGCGAGATTAAGGGCTGAGCGAGGTCTGTTGAGTCTAAAGCGGTCTAAAGCCAGCATTTTCAGTATCACGAAAGGTGACTCTCTTTTTACCTGGCTAGATCACCGTGGTAACAGAGGCTGCACGGCTAACCTGCCCAGACCAGTTTTTGTTGCAGAGTTTGAGTTTAAATTCGGCTCTTAGAGCGCTGCCCTTTAAGGAAACTACACATTTTGAAATCCCGCGGACCTGACTATATTGTCTGAGCGATACTTCTCACTGAGTAAACTAGTTAAATCAGTAAACTTATTGATCAGTAAGTAAATGAACGAAACAAAGCCGTGACATAAGGCTTACATTAGAGTGAATTGTAACATCACGCTGCGGTTTTTTGCCACATGCATAGTTATTGATGCAGGAAATGTAAAATAGCCTAGACCTACTGTATGCAGTGCCATGCTCTCACCTCAAATGATTTTACCTGGCGATCTACACACACTGGCTCTTAATGAAGCGTTCTATAAAATCACAGGTTGCAACATTATTTCACTGTGGGCTTCTTTCTTTTCATCAGTAGCGATTACAGTTGGGACGTGACAGGTGACAGCTGTCACAGTTCGGACATCGCTGCAGACTTGCAGGTTAAGCTTCTCACAGTAGATTTGTCCGGAAAATACAGACTACAGGTTTTGCATCTAGGCTATTTATTTTAATGGTATTTATAAGATGCAAATAAAGGGCTATTGGCCTAAATCAAAATCAAAATTGTATTAATTTTGATGTGGCCCAAAACTACAGTGGTTTTCCACATAGGCTATGCTATTCATTAGGGGACAGTGTCAGACTTAAATCAGATTCTTAAGTGTAGGATTATCATTCAACTAGGCTAAATGGTGTACTGTTTAAATCAGAGTTCAACCTTTAATTGCTTTATAATGTCACGTTACGCACTGCGAGAACGATCTGTAAAATAAATTAATCAATTCAGTAGCCCAATTTTCTGACAACTCTCTCCTTATTTGCAGTAAGAGTTTTTTTCGGCTCTCTGTTTTCTGCTGTTCTGTGATAATTCAGACTGACAAACTCTTGTGAAGTCAGCGAACTCAGCTGCTCGCAATCAGTCCGTTAGTGTAAAGTTAGCGGCACAAGATCAGTCCAGTCAGTGCGGAAACAGAGTCAAATGACTTGCCAAACGCCCCCTCTCATGGGGACGCGCACAGAGCCTGAAGCTGAAACCCTCGTTCAACATAAGAGGTTGATAACTGCCTTCGTGATACCGGTTAGCTCTGAGCGAGGGTATGTGTTATGTTGAACCAGATCAAAAAAAGAGAGCCGGGCTCTGTTGAGTTTGTTTCGTAGTATACCCCCCTGGTCTCTGTCGCACACACACACACACACGCTCTTACATGTTTTAGTGTGTGTGTGTGTGTGTGTGTGTGTGTGTGTGTGGTGTGTGTGTGTGTGTGTGTGTGTGTGTGTGTGTGTGTGCGTGTGTGTGTGTGTGTGATTTGAACTTGGGCTGTTTAAAGCTACCATGGCCACGTGTTTTTATATAGTTTTTTATGTTAAATATAACTAAACTAATAAAAGTGAAACTCCCAGAGCAGTTCCATAGTCGACCACTAGATGGAGCCACTTCAATACACATCATAGAAACACATCAAGCTCAAGGCAACTGCCTGTTTGATTGATCTATTCATTGATCTCTCCAGTATAAATAAAGGTTAATTGAAAACAGTTTTTTTTACTGTTTTGTATCTTCACAAAAATCATGCACATGGATTTTAAATCAAAGATATAAACATTTTTCCTCATTAATAATAAAAAAATCTCTTCGGCTTAAAGCTGGGGTGGAGGATTTGGGGAGAAAATAGCAGTTGGGATAGAGATTCGAATCCAAATACCTCAACCGCTCCACTTGTTCTCTTTGGCCCCTCCCCTACGGTCCCTTTCTGACATGCTCTACACCAACAAAGGCGTGCCAAAGTGATTGGACAGTCCCAACAACCAATAAGAACAGAGAATCGGAGCCTCGCTCTGATTGGTCAAAGTGTCAGCTCATGTTAACTTTGACCAATCAGAAATCATATACCCCAGCTTTAACAATCAGATGGAACAAATAAAGAAAATATGCACTTTTCTTTGGCGATTTCTAATACAAAATATTCTAAAACGTATAGCCAATACCATTAATCAAAATAGTTTATCTTGAACCAATGAATGGACTTATCAAGTCAAATCAAAATGTGGTGTGTGTCACTCACAGTCCTTTCTGCCTCCGAGGTGGGAGAGTCTTGGTGTATAGAGAGAAACTAGAAACACACAGAAGAAAAAGAAAAGCAAGTTGAAGGCCAGAAATATTATGAAGCATTCAGGATTTTTTAAATATATTTTTTAGGCATTTTTATGCTTTATTGATAGTGTAGAGACAGAGTTGAAATGGGGCAGAGAGGGGAGTGACATGCAGAGAACGACCGCGGGCTGGAATCGAACCCGGGTCCGCTGCTGGCCGAGGCCCATGGGGGGGGGGGGGGCGTGAGTGTTCAAGAGGAATACTTTAGAAAAATACACAATTTATCCCAGGATGTCAGCTTTTGTCACATACACTAGTGATGTGTATCTCTCTCTCTCACACACACACACACACACACACACACGGTTTCCTTCACTGTTTAGATTAGTTTGCATTTAATTATCTGTTGATCTTATCTCATTTATTTATTGTGATAAGGGAGAAATGGAAAATAAAAAATAATGCAAAAAAAATTAAATAAAAATAATAATAATAATAATAATAATAATAATAATAATAATAATAATAATAATAATAATAATAATAATAATGGCAAAAAAAATAAAAATAATAAAAATAATGGCAATCAGTGTGTGTGTTAATGTTGCAGGACAAGCAGATCCAGATATTGGTTAAGAAAACTAGTGAAACTTCTTATCTCACCATTTAGAGTGTCCTCCCCCGGCGCTCGTCTGACAGAGAGAGAGACGGAGACAGTGAGAATTTGGTTTAAAAGGAAATATAACAGTGTGTGTGTGTGTGTGTGTGTGTGTGTGTGTGTGTTGGGGGATGTGTGTGTGTGTGTGTGTGTGTGTGTGTGTGTGGGGGTGGGGAGGAGGAGGGGGGGAGTGAGTGAGTGAGTGAGTGAGTGAGTGAGTGAGTGTGTGTGTGTGTGTGAGTGTGTGTGTGTTGGGGGATGTGTGTGTGTGTGTGTGTGTGTGTGTGTGGTGGGGAGGAGGAGGGGGGGGAGTGAGTGAGTGAGTGAGTGAGTGAGTGAGTGAGTGAGTGAGTGTGGTGAGTGAGTGAGTGAGTGAGTGAGTGAGTGAGTGTGTGTGTGTGTGTGTGAGTCTTACAGGCTGCTGGCTTGGGCTGATTTCACCTGAACTCTTTCCTGGTGGAGACACAAAAAAAAATCCATTAATAAAATAGCGAAAAACATTATAAATAAAGTGAATGTAAGTTAATTAAAATATTACACACACACACAGTCTCTCTCGCTCTCTCTCTCACACACACACACACACAGTCTCACACACACACACACAGTCTCACACACACACTCAGTCGCTCTCACACATACACACACACATACAGTCTCTCACACACACACACACAGTCTCACACACACACACACACACACGTACTGCGGCTCGTGGGTCTTCGTGGATGAGAATATCTTCCGCTGACACTCTGCTCCGCTCTTTCTTCGTCAGAGCTGCAAACACAACAAAATATACGATCAAATAATCCTTTATTATTCCCACGGACATTTCTGTGTTACAGCAGCAACAGAGAATAGTGCAAATGACAAAAAGCACCAGTAAAGGCCTTTGCACACCGGGCGCGACGCGAATAAACGCAACGTAAAAGCGAATGTTTTGAAATGTGAATTTTGTCGCGTCTCACTTTAAGAAGCGACGTCCCAGAAAAATCTAACTCAGTTCGAAAAAATAAAAAACGCAAATTCGCGATGCGAAATGACGGCGCTGGTGGGGAAGCTTGTATTGACTCTGTATACATTCGTTAATTAACGGATAAATCGCACGAATAAAACGCGCCCGGTGTGCAAAGGCCTTAAAGATGCAACATATAATAATAGCCTATGTAAAAAGTTTTTAAAAAAAGCTGACACTAACAACTGCAACTTAAACCTGCAGTGTGTAGAATTTTGGGTTTTATGTCCTAGCAGATTTTGTAGAAAGTAATTATAATATCCATAAGTACATTTAATTTAGTGCATAATAGCTGAATTTTTTTTTTAGAATTATTATTTTTTCCCTTAGAAAGGGTCTCATATATGTCCATATTTCTCCATACTTTGGACCAAGGCCTAGTGCCGCCATCTTGAAAGTGTCATAGTTGGAATGTCATCAGGTGCATTGTTTAAAATTTAGAATTGTTCTTGTCCTTGAAGGCCACTGTAGCTTCTGTTATTATTCTAAAGGGGTTGGGGTTACCCAGGGAGCGTTGCATTCTAGAACTTTGTAGAACTTTCTTGATGATGTCATATTACACACTGCACCTTTAACCATCAAAAAGTAAAAGAAATAGTAAAAAAGGCAAGTGACATTAAAAAAAAAAAATTGCTAGTGAAATAAGAATCGCACTGATTTTTTTTTTTTTGCCTGATTCAATTATACATAAAAAATATCTTTCTTTAAAATTCTAGCGCCCCCTTTTGGACAAAAGCGGTAGTGTTTTCCCGAAGCAAGATGTTGTTCCTGGGTGAGCGTATACCCATGACAAAGGGATTAAGAAAAACTATATAAAAATAGCATTCTTTGCACTGATGGTCTCGTTTGCTGTAACATGTAATTTATGATCATCAGAGGAAAAATTTCAGAAATATTTAAAAGTTCCTCGTAGCACCTTTAACAATATTGTATTGTATTATTGGGTAAGTAATTGTGATTAGCATGATTAAAAAGATACATATTATTTCCTGTGTATTGTTAGTGTCATTAGAGTGATCTTACATGAATCTGGGTGGAGGAATGCCGGGTGTCTGTCAAACTCAGTGAATCCAGCGTATGAGTTCACTGATCTGATGTGTCCCTGACTTTCTGCCTGGACCTGAGACAGACAGACAGACAGACAGACAGACAGACAGACAGACAGACAGACAGACAGACAGACAGACAGACAGACAGACATGGAAATATTATTATAATTTTTTAATATTTTTTTTTTGCATTTTTGCTTTTATTAAACAGTTTGGAGTGAGAGAGGAAAAGCAGTTTTTCAGGAAAGGATGTTGGACACAGGATTTGGGAGGTTGTCATTTATTTTTAGGTTGACTATGGTCTTAATGGGTTAAGGTTAGGATTGCTCACAAAAATAGATGCACGCACGCACACACACACACACACACACACACACACACACACACACACACACACACACACAACCATAATAAACTGTATTGATAGGCCTACACACACCTGGCACCCACACTACTCTTGTGTTCTTTAAACTACACAAACACTTTTTTGGGGGGGACACACAAAAACACACACACACACACACACACACACACACACACACACACACACACACACACAGACCTGTGATCGTGTCTTGGTGGCTGGGCTGTGCTGTCTGCTGGACGTGGAGGTAGAGGGCTCTTCAGATGCTGAGTGTTCCAGCTCCAAACTGTCTCTGTGGCCTGGGAAAAAACAAGAAAATATATTTGCTTAATTTTTATTTATTTCAATTATTTTTATTAAAATTAATGCTTCCACCAATAGGATTTAAGAGTTTAATTTCACACATTATTTATTTTTTTTTTTCATGCTTCCACCATAAGACATACTTATTGGTTTAATTCAAACACCTTTTACCTGTTACAGCCTGTCACATAACCAATGATGATACAAGCTTGAAAATTGGCATGAGCAGGAGTCTCCATGGGTCACTTGACAAGAACATTGTCCGAGAAATTTTTAAATTGTGAATTTGAAAATTTCTCATAGAAATGTATTAGGTTTTTTCATTAACATATTCTTTAAAGCTGCAGTGTGTAGAATTTTGGGTTTTATTTCCAAGCAGATTTTGTAGAAAGTAATTATAATATCCATAAGTACATTTAATTTAGTGCATAATAGCTGAATTTTTTTTTCTGAATTATTATTTTTTCCCTTAGAAAGGGTCTCATATATGTCCATATTTCTGCATATCTTGGACCTTGGCCTAGTGCAGCCATCTTGAAAGTGTCATAGTTGGAATGTCATCAGGTGCATTGTTTAAAATTTAGAATTGTTCTTGTCCTTGAAGGCCACTGTAGCTTCTGTTATTATTCTAAAGGGTTGGGGTTACCCAGGGAGCGTTGCATTCTAGAACTTTGTAGAACTTTCTTGATGATGTCATATTACACACTGCACCTTTAAATTTTTTTGTCTCAAACAAGCAGATTTTCTAGTCAAGTGACCTGTGGAGACTCATGCCAAATTTCAAGCTTGTATCAGGAGTTGAAAGACTGTAGCACTTAGCCGCTAAACTATACCAGCACACAGTTGAAATAATAATTTCGTATGACACACTTCTTCCCTTCACCTCTGAACCTGCCAAATAAATCCATAAATGAGTCACACAATCACATATTGAATACCTCACAACCACCAAGATAATACACACTCAGAAGACTATTATATTAGGGCCATGGGAGAGGTTTTTTAAGAGGAAAAAATTAACATTAATTAATGTTAATGATTTTTTTTTTTTTAATTAATAACGTTTTTGCTTATGAGTTATTGATACCGGAAATTTGAATTTGGCAAAATTCACGAAAAGACTAATGTTAAAAATTATAATAAAATAATAAATAAAAATAAAATAAGACAGAGAAAAAAACACATTTAACGTTAAGGAATTTACCAATATCTTTCCAATAGTTTCAACATGTTACTTTAAAAAGGTGCAGTGTGTAATATGACAAGAAAGTTCTACAAAGTTCTAGAATGCAACACTCCCTGGGTAACCCCAACCCTTTAGAATAATAACAGAAGCTACAGTGGCCTTCAAGGACAAGAACAATTCTAAATTTGAAACAATGCAGCTGGTGACATTCCAACTATGACACTTTCAAGATGGCGGCACTAGGCCTTGGTTCAAAATATGCAGAAATATGGAAATATATGAGATCCTTTCTAAGGGAAAAAAAAATTATTCAAAACTTTTTTTTCAGCTATTATGCACTAAATTAAATGTACTTATGGATATTATAATTACTTAATACAAAATCTGCTAGGAAATAAAACCCAAAATTCTACACACTGCAGCTTTAATAAAAAAAAAACTATTTAAAATTATTTTCTCAAATTTCGACTTTTTTTCTACTAGTGTATAATGAAAAAAAAATCCTCTTTTCATATTATTCTCACCCATCACCCTAACACAAAGACAGAGACAGAGAAACAGCCCAAATAAAATGTTTACTAGGACCCTGTGTGTCAATAAATATGTGAAAAAAATAAAAAAAATAATAAAAATAAATGTCCCCCATGGCCATAATTCAGAGACAGAGACAGAGAAAAAGCCCAAATAAAATATTTCCTGGGACCCTGATATTGAAGCGGGACAGTGCCACACCCTCGCACCCTGCATCAGCACGCCCCACGCCCTCTATTCAAACTCAAACCTCTCATAGCATCAGTCGCATTCCTTTCTTCTATCGCTCCATCTCCGAATTCTGACCCACTTTCTCCCGACATTTCCCTCTCTCTGTCACTCCTCCTCTTTCTTCTGTGTAGTCTACAGGGTCTCCTTGGCAGTTCCGCAGGGGTTTCACTTTGAAAGACACAACTCGCCTGGCTGCCATTTTTTCCGCTAGCGTCTTCTTGAGAAAACTGAGCTTCTAGGTCCGGTGTGTGCGTGCGATTAAATCCTGATTGTCCCACTTCTTCGTCATCCAAAAATGCCGCATTCACATACCCCATATTAGCACAACTACTCACCCCTTTCCCTGACCCTGTATCTGTTAATTTGGGTTTTTCAGTTTCAGTGCAAGCAGGCAAGAAGCAAGCAGATGCAGCAGTCTTAGATACAACCACTACAGTCGGATACACACACACACAATGGTCACTCAAATCGTCCTGACACTTATCTTTTTCCTCGATCGCTATCCTCGACTCGTACTTACCCACAAACGCCCCGAATTCGACAGTGGTGCATTCGTTTTCGGTTGCTGCCGTTGCCGTTGCTGTTTGTTGCTGGCTGTAGTGCAGTAAATCTGGGTGGCTTGACCCCCCGCTCGGTTGGGACGGGGTGCTACTTTGGAAGCGAGCCACCCCACTACCAGGCGAAGAGTTGGGCACGTTTGGCAGGCTGGAAGGTGTGTCTAGAAGCCCCGGGAGTTCACGTGGACGGCTGTGTTTGCTGTGAGTGAGAGAGTTGCCTCGATATCGCAACTCCGGCGGGGACGTTGCTCCTCCTGCTCCTGTAGTTGCTGTAGTTGCTGCCAAAGCGCTCCATGGAAATTGCCCGCTGCTCGAGGAACCAGCCTCGATAGCAGCGAGTTGCCTAAACCCGAACAATCCACCAATCCTCCGGTCGGGGCTAAAATCTGGGTCCAGCCCGATTCGGCGTATTCCCTCGGCCCCTACGCCCGACCCGAATAGCGAATCTGCGATGTTTGCTTCTCCTTGTTGGGGGTAAGAGGAGCCGTAGTAAGAAGCACCCACGCTACGTTTTCCAATAGCAGATGATTTTGAATGTGGCCCTCCCCCAGTGTTTTCTGCTGTTGTGGACACGGGAATCACGTTCTTGGACAAGCTGAGTTCACGCGTGATTTGGTTGTGGACCTTGGAGGCTTCGGAGGCCCGCTGAGCCGTCAGGGTTTTCAGTGTGTCCACGGTGAGGGCGCTCAGGTCCTGTAAGTGTCCGATCTGAGAGTCCAGAGTGTGCAGAGAACGCTTTATGAAGTTGACTTTGTTACCCACTTCTTTAAGCTGTAGACACATGGTTTCAACCCTAAAGATATAAAAAAGAGAGGTTAAACCAGTGAAAAATAAAGAAATAAATAATAAAATTAGTGAGTTGAATAGGAATATAACAATGATCATATTACGTTAAAGGTTCAGTGTGTAATATTGTAGTATTTTGCAGAATCTAGTGGTGAGATTGTAGATGTCAACGCTCCCTTGCTAATCCCTCCCTTTTTAGGGTAATTTACAGAAGCTACGGTGGCCTACAAGGACAAGAAGCTATAGTTAGTAAAGATGGCATCATCCACCACTGCCTCAAGTCTTTCCCACAATATCAAGTGATGAGGTGAAGATGTATTTAGTTATTTATTCTATAGTACTTCTTAGAAAGGAAAGTTAAATATTGTAGGGGAAGGTGGGGTGATTTGTGCAACTTTTTACTCAAAGTGATTTTAAAGTGAGGCCTTGACAGTTATGTCTCCAACTCAAATATGTACATATATTTCAGGATGTTGTGCATCCCTGGCAATAAAAACTTTGGATCTGGAATAAACTGTTTAAGAAATATAGCTTTCGGAAAAAAAGTTGTCTTGACGCACAAATCACCCCACTGCGTGGGGTGATTTGTGTGTCATTGTGTCACAATAACAAAGTCACCATCATCATCTTTCTGGCCATCTGAACTCTCATCAGTGGTGTCGTTAAGTGGAATTAAGATGTCACTCTCTTCTGAGCTACTGTAGACAATCACTTTCTTTTGGTGACCAGCGTATACAGCCATGCCACTGGCACAACTCTCAGAAATGTACTTTGCACTAGTTGCTCCGTGCTTGTGGAACCAACTGCCACCTGACAAATGTGATTCCCCCTACATTTCTGCCTTTAAATCAAGGCTCAAAACCCATATGTACACCCTGGTGTTTCCTCCCCATTAACTATCTTACCTCTGCACTACTATCTGTGTTTATGTGGATGTATGGGCTTTACGTCTTTTATTTTGGTTATTGTTATTGTACCTTCATTGTTTACCTACTGAATGCACTATGTACAGCACTTTGGACAGTGCAAACTGTCATAAATGTGCTTTTATAAATACATTTTACTTACTTACTTACTTATAACTCACCCAGGCCCTTGCGCACAAATCACCCCATCCCCAGAATTTTGGATAATAGGCATGATGCAGCAATTTAGGGTTGACATTGTGCTAACTATATAGACTCAAAGTGTAGCATACCAAAGCACTAAAACATGTGTCAAATGTTTTCAAACGTGTCTATAATTGTTCAGACACAATAATCAAAAAACCTTGATCATGGAAATTTTACTTTGAAAGGCAAAACACAGTTTTTTGAGCTTAAATGTGCTTATATCTTATTCCTTGTGTCTCCCTTCTTTACAGGATGAGTCAAATGGATGGCTCTTCTTAAATATGTGGTCACATTTCCAATTTCTTCCACGGTTTTCTAGAAACAAGGGGTTTTGCAACTTCCAAAATGCACAAATCACCCCACCTTCCCCTATATCTAATATATTTTTTTGGCTTCCAGTCCAGTGTAAATATACAATGGGCCAGTAAAACTCTGACTAGCTAATAAGGAAGTCATTCCTATTTTTTCTTTAACAATATATTCATGTATAAGATTCGAACCTTTCGGAGAGGGAGAAAGACAGACAGACAGACAGACAGACAGACAGACGTAGGCGGGCAGGCAGACAGACAGACAGACAGACAGACAGACAGACAGACAGACAGACAGACAGACAGACAGACAGACAGACGTAGGCAGGCAGAGCTCTTTTTACAGTGTATGTAAGGAATGTATTAATGTATAAGAGTGTGACCTTTCTGAGGTGAGGCATAGAGACAGCGAGAGAGAGAGAGAGAGAGAGACAGAGAGAGACAGAGAGAGACAGAGAGACACAGACACAGAGACAGAGAGAGAGACAGAGAGAGACAGACAGAGACATACATATAGACAGACAGAGTATATCTGACCTTTCTGAGGTGAGGCGTATCCTCTCCTCGCTGCCTGTGTGGAACTGATCGTCTTTCTCATGGAAGTACGTCTCCACACACTGCTCCTCAAAGTCATGGAGCTTCTTCTGGTCCTCCTCCGTCAAGAACAACTCTGAGAGAGGGAGGGAGGGAGGGAGGGAGGGAGGGAGGGAGGGAGGGAGGGAGGGGGGATAGAGAGAGAGAGGGGGAGAGAGAGAGAGGGAAAGAGAGGGGGAGAGAGAGGGAGAGGGAGAGGGAGAGGGGGGAGGGATAGAGGGAGAGGGAGGGAGGGAGGGATAGAGAGAGAGAGGGGGAGAGAGAGAGGGAAAGAGAGGGGGAGAGAGAGACAGAGGGAGAGGGGGGAGGGATAGAGGGAGAGGGAGGGAGGGAGGAATGGATGGATGGATGGATAGATAGATAGATAGATAGAGAGAGACAGGGGGAGAGAGAGAGAGGGGAGAGATAGATAGATAGATAGATAGATAGATAGATAGATAGATAGATAGATAGATAGATAGATAGATAGATAGATAGATAGATAGATAGATAGATAGATAGATAGATAGATAGATAGATAGATAGATAGATAGATAGAGGAAGAGAGGGGGGAGAGAGATTTTTATTGTATTGTAACACCTTTGTTTCAGAAGAATATAGATTTTTTTTCAATTAATTATATATAAAAATAAAAACATTCATCATTCATTTCTTGAATGAGAGAGAGGGAGGGTGAGTGAGTGAGTGTGACTGCACGGTGACTGTCTGACTGAGTGACAGACAGACAGACAGACAGACAGACAGACAGAACGACAGACAGACAGACAGACAGACAGACAGTGTGTGTGTGTGTGTGTGTGTGTGTGTGTGTGTGTGTGTGTGTGTGTGTGTGTGTGTGTGTGTGTGTGTGTGTGTGTGTGTGTTGACATACTTGGCCCGTATGTGTGTTCCTTCTTCCTCTTGCTGCACATACAGAGGAGAGAGTAGAAGTGGCAGAGCAGGATAAAGGGAGGAGGCAGTACTGGTTTCTCGTGATAGGCCATTATGAAGTGATAACGCTGGTATTTCCACACAAGGTTAGAAATGGACTTCACTTGCAGATATACATTGCTGGAAAAAAAAAACAAGCAGAGAAATGCAGTGTTAATTTGGCAGAATTGATAGTTTTTGTCCTAGGGTGTATTCACACCGGGCTTTAGTTGAAACGAACTTGCAACCTTGGTGCAATTTTTCTTCTTTCTTTAAAATATATATATTGGATTTTTTTCAAATTTTAAAGTACGGAACATAAATCTAAAATGAACCGCAACATTCAATCTTCATAATATTTTCGTCCCAAATAATGACTCAAATTTCACAAAATCTATATACAGTATACAATAAACAAAATTAAATTAAAAAAATATTTAAAATTAAATAATAATTCATTCATTCTATGTTCTCCTAAATTTACTGTTTCTCAAGTTTACAATTTAGAAAAAAATATAGAAAAAAGTTATATATATATATACAAAATTATATACTAAATAATAGGACAAATTTAAAAACACGAACAATAAAGTTAAATTATAAAAAAATAATAATAAAATTAAATAAACACTTACAAAACATTTAAGTTATATAATATTTTAAAAAAAATAAATAATAAAAATTTAAAAACCACTTACTTGAAGAAGGCTATGAGTAGGTTGACCATTAGGATATACTGAACAAAGAGGTAGACAGCTTGTAGGAGGGGAGTCAGCCACACGCCCGCAGCACACAGATTCTTAACGGACGCGTCTGTGTTATTGGCACAAACTGTGGAGCGGAGAATACATACAAATACACACTTCACTAACAACTAATTACACTTAATTCACTTTTGTCTATTCTGTACTTGATGTATTTTAATCTTGATGTATTTCATGCCCTTGTTATTCTTATTATGCTAAAAAAAATATGTAAAAAAATATATATATATTTTTTTTTTTACAAATTTCAGCTTTTTACCCTAAAATATGTAAATGCAAATATTAAGTGACTTGTGAATAAAAAATAAATAATACACTTAAAAAGAAAACATGTTATAGAAGAAAAAAATCTGTCCATAAAATTGCCCAGAGCTTAAAAAAACACAGTATTTTTTTTACCTGCCTCACCTTAAACTAATTTGGATATTCTTTCCCCTAGTATAACCTTAATAGAAACTAAAAAAACTGTCTCATTATTTGCCACTTCCTCCCTCTCTCCAAGACAGATTCATAATAAAAGTGAAACAAAACCAAACCATGTGATGAATACATTTCGACGGTGTGGAAAAAAAGGAGACATGTTATAGAAGAACATTTAAAAAAAAAATCTAGCCATAAAATTTACCAGTGCTTGGCGTCTCACCTGAACTTCTTTTTAGTATATTTTGTCACTAGTATAACCTTAATATAAACTAAAAAACTGTCTCATTATTTGCCACTTCCTCCCTTTTCTAAGACAAAGTCATAATAACAGTGAAAAATAGCCAAAAATCTGGCCATACAATTGCCCAGTGCTTAAAAAAAAACTATATTTTTGCCTCTAGTATCTCACCTAAAACTGATTTGTATATTTTTTCTCTAGTAAAACAGTCCCTGACAGACAGACAGGGAGGGAGGGGAGGAGAGACAGACAGACTGACCTTTTCTAAGATGTTTCATAATAACAGGGAGGGAGACAGAGAGGGAGGGAGGGAGGGAGGGAGACAGGGAGGGAGGGAGAGACAGAGACAGACAGACAGACAGGGAGACAGGGAGACAGACAGACAGGGAGGGAGGGAGGGAGGGAGGGAGGGAGGGAGGGAGGGAGAGAGAGAGACAGACATACAGACAGGGAGACAGGGAGGGAGACAGACAGACAGACAGGGAGGGAGGGAGGGAGGGAGAGAGACAGACAGACAGACAGACAGGGACACAGGGAGGGAGACAGACAGACAGACAGAGAGAGACAGACAGAGAGGGAGACAGGCAGGGAGGGAGAGAGACAGACAGGGAGGCAGGCAGGGAGAGAGAGAGACAGACAGGCAGGGAGGGAGGGAGGGAGAGAGAGAGAGAAGACAGACAGACAGACAGGGAGGGAGGGAGGGAGGGAGACAGGCAGGTAGGGAGGGAGGAGAGAGACAGGGAGACAGACAGACAGCTAAAAAAATATATATATTTTTGCCTGCACTGAGTCCTTGCCTGCATCTTAATTTCTTTTTAGTATATTTTTTCACTTGTATATATCTTTATCATATATCTATATCTTTATCAGTACATATTTCACTAAGACAAAGTCATAATAAACAGTGAAACAAACCCAAACCATGTGGTGAATGAATTTCCACGTTGTGAGAACTTGTGAACCCTTGTGTTGCCAACTCAGGTTTATCTGGAGTTTCTGTTTTGTTTCACTTTAAGTTTTAACTGCTTCCAACGGGAGTTAACGTAAACTTTTAAAGGGGCACTGTGTAACTTTATCTTTCTTGATGATGTCATATTACACAGTGCCACTTTAAAAAGATGGAGTCAGTGATTCTGGAGTACGCTTGTTGTCAAAATCAGTGAATATCTCCTCACGATCCTCTCTTTTACCTGTCTGTACTGTGTGTGCGCTGAAAATTAAT
The DNA here is from genome assembly GCA_026929865.2 of Hyperoplus lanceolatus. NCBI lineage: Eukaryota > Metazoa > Chordata > Actinopteri > Uranoscopiformes > Ammodytidae > Hyperoplus > Hyperoplus lanceolatus. The sequence continues at coordinate 39,527,095 of CM049395.1, forward strand.
CCAGTGTTAATGTTAATACACAGCCTAGGCTCTGTAAATTGGCATGTTACAAGCTACGGAGGGCCCTCTTTTTTTACTTTACATACCAGTTTACAGAGCCTAGGCTGTGTATTAATTAACACCAGATTTTTTTCCACACACACACACACACACACACACACACACACACACACACACACACACACACACACACACACACACACACACACACACACACACACACACACACACACACACACACACACACACACACACACTCACGTATCTGACATTAAGGGGATATTCACTGATTTTAACAAAAAAAATCTCTCCAGAATCACTGACTTCACCTTTAAATCAACCCAACTCAAAAGCTAGTTAACACCACAAGTGAAGCAAAACTATCCCTGCCTTCCTCCAATCGTTACCCTGGTCGGCATTTACCTTCTGTGTGGTGAAAAGTCTTGTGGAGTGGAGGTGGTGGTGGGTGGGTGGGGGTCGGGAGGTGGGTAGCCTTGATTCAGGCCGTCGGTTCGTGTGTGTTGTCATTTGATTTCCAGGTGCTTTTATTTTATTTTGTTGGGGGGTTTTTTTGGTGCCGATCAGCTACATTTCCGTAGTGGTGGTTTGGTGAGAAGGTTTTTCAAAATAAAACGGTTCTTACCATCATAATCTCCCCTTCCAAAGTCATCGGGCTTACCATCGATTTCATACGCATACACTTCCCCGTACATCATCCAGTAGGGCTGGAACACGACGTCTTTGGCGAGCGTCCAGCTGGGATCCTCGTTCGGGTAGAGGATGGCTTTACGGGGCACGCCATAACTCAAGAGCACTATGGCCATTATCACCACTATATAAAACATATTGGCAACCTGTAAAAGATGAAAAATTGCCCTTCATTTGAGAGACTGTGCTATAATATGGCGGTGCAACATGGAGGACTCAGCGCCACGCTCCTATGTAGATATAAAAGGCTCATTATGAAAAAGAATTCAAGTGATTATATTAAAACACATTTATGGGGGGGGCGTCCTTGGCGCAGTGGGTAAGGGAGTTGCCCCACCCGGCCAAGGCCCTTCAGCAGACCCGGGTTAGAATCCAGCCCGGGTCTTTCTCTGCATGTCTTCCCCTCTCTGACCCATTTAACCTCTGTCTCTACACACTGTCAATAAAGCATGAAAAATGCCAAAAATAAATACACTTATGAATATTATATTCCATTCTTACCAAGACTGTTCTTAAAAACGCCAATAAATTCTACCACACTACACCTTTAATAAGGTTTGCTTTGAGTTATTGATCCCAGAAGTTCACACCTGTCAATATCTTAATAATAACAACTTTACCAAAGCAACCCCCCCCTCACACACACAACCCCCCCCCCCCCCCCCACACACACAATCCCCCCCCCACACACACACACACACAACCCTCACCCCCCCACACACACACACACACACTATTTTCACTCACCATTTTGGCTATCATCATGACGTAGGGTCCGGCCTGTTGATTGACAGCTAGTATATCCAGCAGTCTGACGTACCAGAAGATTATGTTCAGACAGTAGACGGTGCGTCCCGGGACAAAGGCTTCCCCCCCGCCCAGACGCAGGCCGAAGCCGATAAAGAACGTCACGATGGCCAGGAAGTCTGACACGTTGAAATAATCACTGAACCAAACTTTGACTTTCTGGCTGATCTTTCCTGCTTCTGACATGAACATCTAGAAGAAAGGGAGAGAGAAAATATGATGGTTTAAAGGTGCAGTGTGTAATATGACATCATCAAGAAAGTTCTACAAAGTTCTAGAATGCAACGCTCCCTGGGTAACCCCACCCCTTTAGAATAATAACAGAAGCTACAGTGGCCTTCAAGGACAAGAACAATTCTAAATTTTAAACAATGCACCTGATGACATTCCAACTATGACACTTTCAAGATGGCGGCACTAGGCTTTGGTCCAAAATATGCAGAAATATGGACATATATGAGACCCTTTCTAAGGGACAAAATAATAATTAAAAAAAAAAATTTCAGCTATTATGCACTAAATTAAATGTACTTATGGATATTATAATTACTTTCTACAAAATCTGCTAGGAAATAAAACCCAAAACTCTACACACTGCAGCTTTAAGATTAAAGATTATTTATTTATTTGACACACACAGACGCACGCACATCGACACAGACACACACCACGTTCTCCGCATGTCATTCCCCTCTCTAAAGCATTTAATCTCTGTCACTCCAAAACTGTCTAATAAAAAAGCAACAAAAAAGGTGCCAACATTTTTTCTAAAAAATAAATAAATAGGCCTATATAAAATAACTAAAATGCCAAAAAATTATCTATTATTATTATTATTTGTTAAATGCTGTGACCTGTAAAAAAATAAAAATCCCCCAAAAAATCAATTATTATTATTATATTTTTAAAATGTTGTGACACAAACCTCTCTAATTTTCTGACTGTTTAACTTACAAATAAAGGCCAGGACACACCGGCCAGATAATCGCCGTCGTAGTGTCGGTAGGGGGTCGGGACACGAATCTGTTTGGTGTGTGCCGTGACGTCGGCCAACGTAGAGGTCGTCGGGCTTGTTTTGCGCCGATTGAACATGTTCAATCGTCTTTCATTTGGAGCAATTTGATTGGTGGAGGGCTAGCGAATCAGTGAAGCCCGGAAGTGAGGCGGGTAGCACAAACAGCTAACAACAGCTAGCCATCGTTTTAATGTGTTTGTTCATTTCGTTTTGCGAGTACTCACATGCATCAACCCTTGTTGACTGCTCGACACCATGCTCGACACTCTCTGCTAAAAATGGTGCTCTTTATGGTCCATAAATATAAATACGTATTTCTATCTATGTTTATGGTCTAGAGAGCCGTCCCATCATTTCCGGCTTTCGTATTTTTTCG
>CM049395.1:39532500-39545000 GCA_026929865.2 Hyperoplus lanceolatus
AGAGAGAAAGAGTGAAAGAGGGAGTGGGAGAGGGAAGGACAGAGAGAGAGAGAGAGAGAGAGGCAGAGAGAGAGAGAGAGAGAGGGGGGCAGAGAGAGAGAGACAGAGAGGGAGAGAGAGAGAGAGAGAGAGAGAGAGGGAAAGAGTGAAAGAGGGAGTGGGAGAGGGAAGGACAGAGAGACAGAGAGCAAGAGAGTGATAGAGAGGGAGGTAGAGAGGGAGTAAGGGGCTTTCTCCATTAACTATTTAGAGACAGGGTCAGCCGAGGCCCAAATGAAGGGGCTTAACGTCCTCATGACATTTTAAAGTCAGGAGAAAATAGTTCTGCCATTCTGACAGAGACAGAGACACAGCTCAACTGGAGGTCAGTGGAATGACGGAGAAACTTTATCTGTTTGGTCTCAAGCTCCCAACAAAGTCTGTTCTCAGAGGGGAGGGAAATGCAACTTATTAATATAAATAATTTCCCTCAGTCTTCCCTTAGTCTTCCCTTGGCCCAGCTGTCCTGTTAATCCTAACCCTACATTTTACCATGTGTGATGTCACGCATGGGAAAAATGTAGTGTTAGACAGTGAGACCATAAAACACTCTTTCTGCCTTTTCTCAGGCTAGGATGAACCGATTTCTAAAAAAATTGCACATTTATACTACATAGGATCTCAATGTTCAATACACCTTCATATTTCAACCGGTGAAGTGGGTCTTAAACTGGTCCTATCAAGATAGATCCTTTAATAATCCTTTACAGGAAATTACAGTGTCACAAACAGCGTCTGGACAGACATAACAAACACACATTCCCTCATAGAGCTAAAATACTTAAAAAAAGATAAAAAACAATAAATACAATCATACATACTACAAAGTGCAAAGTTATTTTTGTGCATTATAAAACCGTATGGCAGCTGGTAAACAGGACTTCCTGTAGCGCTCCGTTTTGCACATTGGTGCAATTAGTCTGTGACTGAAGGTGCTGCTCTTCATCACCTTCAGGGCGTAGCTATAGTGCGTAAATTATCCACATAAATTAATGTCGGTTACATTCAAGCTATCGCCAAATCAGTAGACACAAAGTTGATCAGCCCCACAAAACTCTCACATCTCTCTCAGAATTCCTGTGAGTGAGTGAGTGAGTGAGTGAGTGAGTGAGTGAGTGAGTGAGTGAGTGAGTGAGTGAGTGAGTGAGTGAGTGAGTGAGTGAGTGAGTGAGTGAGTGAGTGAGTGAGTGAGTGAGTGTGTGTGTGTGTGTGTGTGTGTGAATAGCCTGTTAGTTCAGATACAAACTGTTCCGTCTTATTTTACAAGCCCCATGCTCTGTCTCCCAGCGGTGCATTTACTCTGTTTAACACACGGCTGGACGTCACTGCTAACTGTGGGAAAGTTTGGAAATATCCATATGGGCGGGTAGGACACACACACATACTTTCTATCTCTCTCACACACACACACACACACACACACATACACACACACACACACACACACAATCTCATTCTCTCACACACGTACACTTTCTCTCTCTCACACACGTTTGTACGGCTATACTTGTGAGGACATTCATTGACATAATGCATTCCCTAGCCCCTTACCCTAACCCTAACCATCAAAACTGAATGCCTAACCCCAACCCTTACACTAACCCTAACATAAACCTAATTCATACATGAACCTTAAAACCTAGTGTTAACCCTCAAACAGCCCTTTAAAGGCCTGTCCTTAAAACCTAGTGTTAACCCTCAAACAGCCCTTTAAAGGCCTGTCCTTCAAACCTAGTGTTAACCCTCAAACAGCCCTTTAAAGGCCTGTCCCAAAGTGACAACCAGACAAAAATGTCCTCACTCATAAGGTCTAAAACTCAAATTGGTTCTCACAAAAGACACACACACACACACACACACACACACACACACACACACACACACACACACACACACACACACACACACACACACACACACACACACACACACACACACACACACACACACACACACACACACACACACACACACACACACACACGCGGTGTCAAATGTAGGAAAACATCTACCATTATCTCTCCCATAATCTGATAGGTAATTTGTGACTAAACTTTGCATGTACAGTATGTGCTAAAGCAGGTGCAGTAGATGTAGATAAACTAGACCCCAGGCTCTGTAAACGTACAGCAGCGGTTTCACTGATTCTATCAGCTCGTTTCAGGGCTTGAAATGCCAGTTAAACTGCCCCGTGTCCCTGTTAATAAAAACCCTAAACGTCGACTCCCATATAGAGGCCCATGAGAACCAGCCCCGAGCTTCTGTGTGTAAATAAACATGAGGGCTAGTGAGATGAGTGATAATCCAGGGAACCAGATAAAATATAAATGCTACAACTGCAAAGTCTGTTCTCCTTAACGAAGTGTTTGAAAGGTTAAAGACCTACTTCACCGGTGGGAATATGAAGGTGTATTGAACTCTGAGATCCTATGTAGTATACATGTGCAAACATTTTAGAAATCGGTTCATCCTAGACTGAGAAAAGGCAGAAAGAGTGTTTCATGGTCTCACTGTCTAACCCTAAATTGTAGTGTTAGGATTAACAGGACAGCTGGGCCAAGGGAAGACTGAGGGAAGAAAAACCTCATTCATTATATTATAATAGTGATTTCATAATGATAGAACGCCGGTTCTGTATGGGGGAAGTTTTGACTTGGTAGCACTAGTGTGTGAGTGAGGAGAGATGAGTGATAATCCTGGGCATGAGAGTGAGGGTGAGCTTCCAATGCTACAACTGCAAAGTCTGTGCTCTTTCTATTTTATTATTTATATGTGTGAGTGTTAGTGTGAGTGTCAGTGTCAGTGAGTGAGTGAGTGTGTGTGAGTGAGTGAGTGTGTGTGTGTGTGTGTGTGTGTGTGTGTGTGTGTGTGTGTCTGTCTGTCTGTCTGTATATTAGTTTGAGTGAGTGAGTGAGTGAGTGAGTGAGTGAGTGAGTGAGTGAGTGAGTGTCTGTCTGTCTGTCTGTCTGTCTGTCTGTCTGTCTGTCTGTATACCGTATTGGCCCAGAACTTGACTATAGGCGCGTGGTAGAAGGCGTGGATCTTGCGCGCCAGTGGAAGTTTTCTGGAGCGAATGTGCGTCTCGGTGTCACTCTTTGTCTCAACGGGGTCGTGGGGTCGAGCCTCTTTGAACACATCCTAAAAAGAGTGTAAAAGAATAAATATATATATATATATATATATATATATATATATATATATATATATATAATAAAAATTCATTCATAATATATAGATATGTACAATATTAATTAATAATAATATATATATATATATAATTAACTAATAAAAATTCCTAAAGAAAAAAAAATATATACGTTAAAGGTGCAGTGTGTAACTTTGGGTGTGTCAAGTGAAACATTTTCTAAGGTATATTCTCATAACTGAATAAACAAACACAGGAAAATGTGATCCCTGGAACACTGTTTGAAGTTAGAAAGCTTCCTGAAAAGTTACTGTTTCACTGTTGTTGTTGTTTACAGCATCAGAGCCCACAGTTTGGTTTACAAACATATTATAGTCTTACGTTTGGTTCCAGGTTCAAAATAATTTAGTTTTGATTTATGATGATAGAAGAATCATTCAATATTAAGAATTACATGTAGAGAAAATATGTTCTATAAACTAACTGCAGGCTCTTTGAATGTAAACAAATCCTCCTCATTTGAAACTGCATAGTGCACCTTTAATTAGACTATGTAGTGTCCAACGTTTTTACAGAATAGATTTTGGATACACCATTTTTTTTTTACTATATAAGTCAAAAGATAATATGTACAGGTCTTAAAAATGCATTGTTGGCATGTTTTTAATAACAAAATGCCTCATAAATCAGACAGTGAACAACATATGAACAAATCCTTCTGTAATAACCTTCAGAATAGTGCTGAGAATTATTATGGAAAGTTAAGTTGATGTGTAAGTGATTTAGAAGTTGAGATTTTATGGTTCAATATTAAAAAAAACTAATGTTGAGATAATGTCCATTAAAGATGGTTGTACAGGAGAAATATACAGACACAAACAGAAAAGGTTTAGTCAAATAAACACCTGAATGTACATTGTGGACCTTTTGATTTATACTAGTATGAAAGAAGACATGTTATGGAAGAAAAATAGACAAAAATCTCAAAATTGACCAGAGCTTGAAATAACAATGTTTCTGTCTACAGTTCTTACTTACAGGTCCAAAAAATTTAAATACTTTGATGATGTTAAAGGCTTTAATGAGTTGTGAGTTATAAATGAATAAAGCTATTTGTTGATAGATACTTATTTGGACTCTTGTCTTTCACTCTCACTCTCCTCTTCACTCTGCTTGCTTTTGGCTTGTAAAGAGATGCAAGTTAACGCATAATAATTAGTTACATATTGCACGTTTAGCATATTTCTTCAAATATTTCTGAACAAATTATTGTTTACATTAATGGGAGCAATCAACTGGCAATGTTTCATGATGAAATTTGTAAGAAATAATTCATTTAAAATTCTCTGACAATTTGCATTTAAAGTAAGAAATGTATCTTCAACGGTAAATTAAAAAGGCTAAAATACCTACAAATATGTCTTAAATAAATAAAAAAAAATTATTTTTTAAAGCTTTATATATATTTAAAAATAGTTAAAAAATAAATAAATAAATAAATAAATAAATAAATAAATAAATAAAAATTAAATGGATAACAATTTATATATAACATTTTTTTATGTTATTTTTTGCCGTTTTATTGTATCGTTTTAAATTTTTCGAAAAAAAAAAAGACAACCTAACCCTCACCCTGACATACATTCATTAATTTCTTTAAATAAATAAAAAATACATTTAATTTTATAGATATTTTTTTAAATAATTCTAACCATCTGTATGTCTTCAGCGATGTTCTGGAAGTTGTGTTCACTGTCCTCCATTCTCACCTGCAGTGTCTCTAATTAAGTCTCTTGTGGTTGATTTGGATATGTTGCATTCAAGGACTTATTTCATTATACTACAGCCAATTTACATTTAAAGCCAGACATATATCTTTAACTGGCTAAAATAGCTACAAAAACATATTTTAAAAAAAAGAAGCGAAAAAGCTTTATTTATATATATTCAAAAAATACTTTTAAATTGAAAAAAAAATAAAAAAATTATAGATCAAAATTTCTATTTTTTTTTTTATTTCTTTTTTCCCTTTTATTGTATTGATTTAAATATTCTAAATAAAAACTACATTAATTCATTCTTTTAAACAATTCTAACCATCTGTATGTCTTCAGCGATGTTCTGGAAGTTGTGCTCACTGTCCTCCATGGTCATCTGATGGTCGTCCTGGCTCTGGGGGATATGAGCCATCTCTGCTTTGGACTTATACTCCAACAGGAGGATGGCAGGGGGCACCAGGATACTCAGAATCACCTAGAGAGAGAGAGACAGACACACTCATATGGGTGGATGCTGCTAGGTGTGTGGGAAGAATGCTTTGAATTACAGACAGATAGACAGACAGACAGACAGACAGAACAGACAGACAGACAGACAGACAGACAGACAGACAGACAGACGCGCACACACACTCATATGGGTGGATGCTGCTAGGTGTGTAGGAAGAGTGCTTTGAATTACAGACAGATAGACAGACAGACAGACAGACAGACAGACAGACGCGCACACAGACACACTCATATGGGTGGATGCTGCTAGGTGTGTAGGAAAGAGTGCTTTGAATTGCACACGGAAACGGACACAGACAGACAGACACAGTCACACACAAATCCAAAGTGTCATCTATTTCCAAAATACTTCTTAAAAGTGATACTTTAACTACACTAAAGTTACAACTAAATAAACTTTTAATATAATTTTTTTATGGCTTTCCACTCATTTAAATTGTCCGGTTTTGTTAGTATTACACAGCGTAAACAGACAGACAGACAGACAGACAGACAGACAGACAGACAGACAGACAGACAGACAGACAGACAGACAGACAGACAGACACACAAATCCTAGGTTTCCCAAATAAGTAACAATATTTTTGTTATGTCTTTTTTTTTTTTATGGATCTTTATTCGCTAATTTAAATTGTCCGGTTTTTACACAGCCTAGGCTCTGTAAACGGACATGTAAACAAAGGGGGCCCTAGCTAGCAACCTGCCCATTTACAGAGCCTAGGCTGTGTATATAATCCAACAGGAGGATGGCAGGGGGAACCAGTATACTCATTATCACCTATAGACAGACACACTCATATGGGTGGATGCTGCTAGGGTGGTGGGAAGAGTGCTTTGCATTGTGCACACACACAAATACCAAGTGTTATCTATGCAAACATACAGGAGTTTTAGTTGCTTTATTGGTTATTAGCTAATGTAAAGCTATAGTGCGTATCAACTCCACAAAACTGTACATTTCTGAGTATGGCAGTTTTACAAACTGGTGTCCTCCCCCCCCCCCCCTCCCCGACACTGGTGCAGGAGCTCAGAAAAATCCCCAAGAAGAGCCCAAGAAATGTTTCAGTTGTTGATTCTACTGCTAAGAGAAAAAGAACCTGGACGTACAGCAGAAGGTATAAAATCCATGTGCCATCACTGAAGGCTTTACCTCATGTAGATGCACCGACCGACAGTGTTGTTGTAATTACTCAGAATTCCTCATGGGGGCGACAAAAGTTACGCACTCTAGCTTTAAGAGCAATACTTCAAAATGTTGAGCCACTACAGACTGAAAACCACTTTCTAAACACATATTTCAAGCCATTCTTTACCAAAACCAGAATGTAAATGTGCCATGGTGCAGGTGTGGGCTACAAAGGGCCGGAGGTGGAAGCTAACCGCTAGCTTCTCTACCTACGATTTAGGTAGTGGGGCGGCAGTGGCGAAGTGGGTAGGGAGATCGCCTCTGGAGTGCAGGGTCGGAGGTTCGATCCCCCGTCTCCCCGCCACATGTCCAAGTGTCCCTGAGCAAGACACTGAACCCCAAATTGCTCCCGATGGTTCAGAGAGCGCCTTGCATGGCAGCTTCTACCATCGGTGTATGAGTGTGTGTGTGAATGGGTGAATGTGGTAAGATATGTAAAGCGCTTTGGGGCTGAGAAAATCGGCTAGAAAGCGCTATATAAGTCAAGTCCATTTACCATTTACGATGGCCCCTTGTTTTGTTTTTTTTGCATACCAGTTTACAGAGCCTAGGCTGTGTATTAACACTGGATTATCTTTCAGTGTACAAACAGCATGGACAGATAGAGGATCATGAGGAGATATATACTCCCTAACTTTTACAAAAAGTGATTTTGACAACAAGCGTTCTCCAGAATCACTGACTACACCTTTAACAATTTTAGTTTTTTAACACATAAAGGAGGGGAAAATGCTTTTTAAACATATTTGTTTACAAATTTATGAAAATGAACTAACCTTCATGTATATAACTTCATAATATTGAGACTTTTAGACCTCTGTAACCATTTTAAACAAATTCTAAAACACATATTTCAAGCCATTTTTTTTTTTACCAAAACCAAAAGTTAAATGTGCCATGAACCTTGTACCAGGAGTTCTTGCGCATGTTGAGCCGTCCCATCCACATATCGGACAGCAGCATCTGGGTGCAGGTGTGGGCTACGAAGGTCCTGAGATGGGAGCTAACCGCTAGCTTCAGACAGGTAGAGTTGCTCCAGTTCTTCAGCTCGTAGGTTAACAGCTTCATGGCCATCGTCTCGTCCTGTCTGAAAGATTGTTCAAGGAGGTCCACGGCCAACGTCCCAAAATCACTGAAATACACCGTTAACAAATGTTCAATTCATACCAACATACATACATAACCCTGCTCCAGCATTCACACTATTGTTATCCTAACCTGTATTTGCTCCTATTGACTTTATATCATCGTTTTCTTTCTCTATAAATTTGTGCTTCTTAAAAATATCAAACATGGTTCAGAAAGGTCCACAGCCAACGTCCCAAAATCACTAAAATACAGAGATTAGACATATTTGGTTGGTTGGATTTATTGACTGGTAAAACATGTATAAAATCAACCCTGTAATGCATTTAAATAAATATATATATATAAATATAATTTACTTGATTTAGATACACAAATGAGGATTAATTATATATGGAGTCAGTTATCCTGAAGAATGCTCGTTTTCAAAATCACTTTTTAATCAAACTACGTCAATATCTCGTCATGATCTTCTACCTGTACATACTGAGTGTGCGCTGGAAGAAAAAAAAATCGAATAGATCCCCTTTATTAACATACCAGTTTACAGAGCCTAGGCTGTGAATTACCACCAGATTCAACTCAGTACAGACAGGTAGCGGATAGTGAGGAAATATTCACTGATTTTGACAAAAAAGTTATTTTGACAACAAGCGTTCTCCTGAATTGCTGAATCGACCTTTGATTTAGGTATTAATATGAGGGTAAATTAAGGAAAGTGAATATTTTAGAGCTATCCAACACACCCTAACCACCCTAGCCTAACCTCAGCTTCGCGTCGGGACGGAGAACGCCCTTTTTTTTTTTTTTTTTAAGATTTTTTTTTGTATTTTTATGCTTTATTGACAGTGTAGAGACAGAGGTGAAATGGGGCAGAGAGGGGAGTGACATGCAGAGAACGACCGCGGGCTGGAATCGAACCCGGGTCCGCTGCTGGCCGAGGCCCATGGGGGGGGGGGACGCCCTACCAGCTGAGCTAAGGGCGCCCCCGAAGAACGCCCTTTAACTGTGGTATAACTGAGCTCCATTCCACAGCCTGTCGTGAGCTATTGCTTCATTAAACCACAGTAAAATGAACCTACTTAGAGTATTCCTTGAGCTCCTCTGAAGTGTCGTCCACCACATCACTCTTCTTGGCCTCGTAGCCCATGGACCGGCAGAGCTTACAGGCCACCAGAGCCTGGAGGACAAGAAGAAATACTTCAGTGATGTTGGGTTTGTTACAGTTACTCCAATTTAGAAAAGAAAGACGTGTTAAAATATGTGCTAGCAGGCCTCAGCTAAACAGAATTTCGTTCAAGTTGATCAAACTTAAATGACAATATCTCTCATTTGGACTGATAAATATGCATATTACTCTTTTTAAGATGCTTTGCTATCATGCAACTAACTCCCCAGAATGGGCTATATATAGAATGATTGGATGGAGGGAGAGAGAGAGAGAGAGAGAGAGAGAGAGACAGAGACAGAGACAGAGAGAGAGAGACATACAGACAGACAGACAGACAGACAGAGTATATCTGAGAGAGAGAGAGAGAGAGAGAGAGAGAGAGAGAGAGAGAGAGAGAGAGAGAGAGAGAGAGAGAGACCTTAGCCATGTTCTCCTCCCCGTGCTGCCAGAAGAACAGGCTCATCTTCTGTCTCTTCATGAGCACGGCCCAGACCAGCAGCTCGTTGAAGGGGTACGGGAACCTCAAGTCAAATACAACTTTATTAGTACAGCACTTTCATACACAGTTAACACAGGTAACACAAACTGCTTTACAGTATAGGCCTATATACAACTAAATGTAAAATAATATAATAAGAAATATTAAGAAAACAGAACAATACCCCACCCCCCCTCCCCACAAAGAGCAATACATTCCATTCAGAAATGAAAGACATTTTATTCAACGTTACTCGATAGGCGCAGAGTAAATAAAACAAGTAAAAACATGGATCATTATAAACATTTAAAGGGACAGTGTGTAACATTTTAAGTAATTTATTATCAAAAATCAATATCCTCATTCATAAATATGTCCTCATTGGTGTGAAATCACCTCTGCCAATAATCTGAATGATCCTCCTGAGCGGAGAATTACAAATATTAATATTACATTTTGTACATTGAGCGGGCAAGTCTTATGGAGGCATCCATGTTAGTTGGAATGTCATCAGGTGCATTGTTTAGAATTTAGAATTGTTCTTGTCCTTGAAGGCCACTGTAGCTTCTGTTATTATTCTAAAGGGGTGGGGTTACCCAGGGAGCGTTGCATTCTAGAACTTTGTAGAACTTTCTTGATGATGTCACATTACACACTGCACCTTTAAACAGGAGATAAAAACCTGCGTGTCTCTGGGTCATCTATGTCCACGATCTCCTCCTTACTGCGCTTCTTACTCTGCTCTGTGGCTGACTCCAACTGGAGGGGAAGAGAGGGGCTTTAGTTTCAGAGTTAAAGGTGGAGTCAGTGATTCTGGAGAAAGCTTGTTGTCAGAGCCAAGGCTTTGTTATTAACACCAAAATGTTGTTTATTTTCACACGTGAGCGCACACACACACACACACACACACACACACACACACACACACACACACACACACACACACACACACACACACACACACACACACACACACACACACACACACACACACACACACACACACACACACACACTAGTTAATACCTTAGGTTTGTAGGGCTGTCTGTAGTGTCTGTAGTTAATACCTTAGGTTTGTAGGGCTGTGCTGTCTTGATGAAGTGGTTGTGCCTGGTTTTCTCCTTCTTGTCTGCCTGCATGCTGAAGGCTTCATGACTCTTCCTCAGTCCTGGGCCCGAGATGTTTCGCCCCGACCGCTGTTAGGAGCGAGATACATTTAAGATTTATTAATAAGGATAGGAATACAATTAAGATTAAGTATTCATGCTAGAAATGTAACTCAAACCAACTATTATTTTGACTGTGGACTGTGTAAGTGAATTTTTTTTTTTTTAAAGATTACGTACTCGATTAATGTTAGTTTAAAGTAAGACAATGCACGCAAAATCATATAGTTGTTTTAATTTTGTCGTATGTTTGTTGATTATAGTAATTATATTCTAGTTGTGATTATCATATAGGGCCGCTTATGTTATACCCAGAACGCTGTGGGGAGGAGAGACATACAGTTTAAGATTAAAGGATTCAGTTAATGTTAGTTTAAAGTAAGACACTGCGGGAAAAAATCATATTGTTTATTTCAAGCACTGGTCAATTTTGAGATTTTTGTCTACTTAGCTTATTTCATACCAGTATAAATAAAAAGGTCCGCAACAATTTTTTTTTGTGTTCATGTGCTACGAGGAACTTTTACATTTTTCTAATTTTCCTCTGATGATCATAAATTACATGTAACAGCAAACGTGACCATCAGTGCTAAGAATGCTAGTTTTTTCTGCCTTTGTCATAGGTACGCTCACCCAGGAACAACAGCTGGCGTAGTAAAAACACTACCGCTTTTGTCCAAAGGGGGGCGCTAGAATTAACACACTAAAAGTTCCTCGGAGCACCTTTAAGACCATTAAAAGACTTGCACTGACCCTGTTGCTGCCGTGTAGGTTGTTGTATATGATCCTGAATCTCTTGCGTGTGTAGTTGCATCTGTAAGTTCCTCCCATCAAATATTCAATCACCAAACCAACGTCTATCAACGTGATCTTATAGTTAGGAGGGAGGTGGCTCTGTAGGGAAGCATAGGACATACACAGTGGTGAATGAGTGAATATGTCTGTCTGTCTGTCTGTCTGTCTGTCTGTCTGTCTGTCAGAGTGATCTTATAGTTAGGAGGGAGGTGGCTCTGTAGGGAAGCATAGGACATACACAGTGGTGAATGAGTCTGTCTGTCTGTCTGTCTGTCTGTCTGTCTGTCTGTCTGTCTGTCTGTCTGTCTGTCTGTCTGTCTGTCTGTCTGTCTGTCAGAGTGATCTTATAGTTAGGAGGGAGGTGGCTCGGTAGGGAAGCATAGGACATACAGTGGTGAATTAATCTGACTGTCTGTCTCTCTGTCTATGTCTGTCTGTCTGTCTGTCTGTCCATCAGAGTGATCTTATAGTTAGGAGGAAGGTGGCTCTGTAGGGAAGCATAGGACATACACAGTGTTGAATCTGTCTGTGTATCTATCTATCTATCTATCTATCTATCTATCTATCTATCTATCTATCTATCTATCTATCTATCTACTTATCTATCTATCTATCTATCTATCTATCTATCTATCTACGTATATATATATCTGTCTATCTATCTATCTATCTATCTATCTATCTACTGTATCTATCTATCTACTGTATCTATCTATCTATCTATCTATCTATCTATCTATCTACGTATGTATCTATCTATCTATCTACTGTATCTATCTATCTATCTACTGTATCTATCTATCTATCTATCTACTGTATCTATCTATCTATCTATCTATCTATCTATCTATCTATCTATCTATCTACGTATGTATCTATCTATTTATCTATCTACTGTATCTATCTATCTATCTATCTATCTATCTATCTATACTCTATCTATCTATCTATCTATCTATCTATCTATCTATCTATCTATCTATCTATCTATCTATCTATCTATCTATCTATCTATCTATCTACGTATGTATCTATCTATTTATCTATCTACTGTATCTATCTATCTATCTACTGTATCTATCTATCTATCTATCTATCTATCTATCTATCTACTGTATCTATCTATCTATCTATCTATCTATCTAT
>CM049395.1:39550000-39555000 GCA_026929865.2 Hyperoplus lanceolatus
TCTGCATATTTTGGATCAAGGCCTAGTGCCGCCATCTTGAAAGTGTCATAGTTGGAATGTCATCAGGTGCATTGTTTAAAATTTAGAATTGTTCTTGTCCTTGAAGGCCACTGTAGCTTCTGTTATTATTCGAAAGGGTTGGGGTTACCCAGGGAGTGTTGCATTCTAGAACTTTGTAGAACTTTCTTGATGATGTCATATTACACACTGCACCTTTAAATATGTTTTCAGTACTGGCTACCCACTACAACTACATGCACCGCCTAAATGACTGGTGCCCGGATCTGTTGCTCAATGCGAAATGTTCTTTTGAATTACTCTATATATATATATTTTTTTTTTTATCGTTCCTATTGCCAGTGATAAACGGCATTTCGACTCTGATGTAGGTCTTGCACTTATCAGAAATGACAATAATAGGGGGCGCCCTTAGCTCAGTTGGTAGGGCGTCCCCCCCCCATGGGCCTCGGCCAGCAGCGGACCCGGGTTCGAATTCCAGCCCGCGGTCGTTCTCTGCATGTCACTCCTCTCTCTGCCCCATTTCAACTCTGTCTCTACACTATCAATAAAGCATAAAAATGCCAAAAAAAAAATCTAAAAAAAAGAGACAATAAAACATTTTTTTTTTTACTTGACTTGAATTGCATTTTTGTTTGTATGAAAACTTGTTAAATTTATTTTTTTAAATACAAACAATAACTGGTATGAATTCCTAAGGAGAGATAAGCCGTATTAACAGTGTGTGCCTGTTTGCCAGTGTGAAGGATTAGAGTGGATTAGTGGAACAGCAATACAGTTAATCACACACACACACACACACACACACACACACACACACACACACACACACTACCCCCCCCCCCCCCCCCCCCCCCCACACACACACACACACACACACACACACACACACACACACACACACACACACACACACACACACACACACACACACACACACACACACACACACACACACACACACTAAATCCCTGTTCAGTCCGTGGTTCTCTCACAGTAATCTGCCTCATTGTTCTCTTGTGAACATGGGAATCTGAATTAAAACATAGAAATCACTGTGAAATGGATTACTGTCCAGTAAGAATCTCGGGGGAATTGAACAAAGACATGCTAATTTAAAAAGGTGCAGTGTGTAATATGACATCATCAAGAAAGTTCTACAAAGTTCTAGAATGCAACGCTCCCTGGGTAACCCCACCCCTTTCGAATAATAACAGAAGCTACAGTGGCCTTCAAGGACAAGAACAATTCATAATTCTAAGCAATGCACCTGATGACATTCCAACTATGACACTTTCAAGATGGCGGCACTAGGCCTTGGTCCAAGATATGGAGAAATATGGACATATGTGAGACCCTTTCTAAGGGAAAAATAATCATTTCAAAAAAAAAATCAGCTATTATGCACTAAATTAAAAGTACTTATGGATATTATAATTACTTTCTACAAAATCTGCTAGGAAATAAAACCCATAATTCTACACACTGCAGGTTTAAACCCTCATATGTAAAAAAAAAAACAGAGGGTCTATTCTAAAGAAGTTTATGGCATTGCCCATTTATTATTTCTCCCTGTTTGACTACCTTTCTTCCTACAATTAATTGCTTTCATTTAAAGATATAGTGCGTAACTTCTGTCGCCCTCATGAGGAATTCTGAGTAATGACAACAACACTGTCGGTGCATCTACATGAGGTTAAGCCTTCAGTGATGGCACATGGATTTTATACCTTCTGCTGTACGTCCAAGTGGAGCTTACGTATAGGCTTAGTCAACTTTGTCAACTAGTTTGGCGATGGCTTGAATGTAAACGACATTCATTTATACGAAAAAGTTACACACTGTAGCTTTTAAAGCTTCCTGTAGACATTTGTTGAGAACTCTCTATGTGCTTTTAAAGCTTTTGTAGCCTGTGTTCCTTTTGACTATATAACCCTGTGTTCCAAATCACATACTCTTTCTTTTTACTACACTACATTAGGGCCGTGTCAAACAATCCATATGGCGATATATCGCGATACTTAGTTTCGCGATATCAGTATCGATTTTTATAACAAAAAAACGATTTTATTTTTTAATTCATTTTTTTTGCTTTTCAAGGCTTTATTGACAGTGCAGAGAGACAGATATGAAATGGGGTGGAGAGGAAATGAAATGCAGAGGACAACCACGGGTCAGATTCAAACCCATGTCTGCTGTCAGGCCTGAGCCTCTAGGATACTGACTATTGAAGTTAGATCAGTTTTGTTTATAAGAATACTTAAGATTCACTGTGTCACAAAAGCACACTGACATGTTTTAATTTTCATTGTGTCCTGTACAGTTAGTACAAGAGTGAATTGAATTTGTTATTTTGATGTTAAGCAGCTGCAGCAGTGTTTGATCATTTGCCAAAACCAAAAAAAAGGAAGAAAAATAATAAAGGAAGTTGTGAATGAAATAGTTTTGACTTCATTTGTCTGTGCAATTATCAATATATTGTGCTGTTATGTTTGACAAGGCAACTTGTTTATGGAATATCGCAATGTATCGTGATATATCAAGATACGCAATATATCGTGATATATCATATCTTGACCAGTGTATCGTGATACGTATCATATCGCGAAGATAAGGAAGATTTTTTGTTTTTATTATGTCAAAAATAAAGACGAATATTCATGTATTTTCAGCATACTACAATTGGCGTGCATGTATTGGGACATCCTAAATCTTTTTCTGGCGTACTAAATAGTAGTGAAATATGGGGATTGGAACGCAGGGTAAGTTACTGTTTCACATAGACGGCCGCGCCTCAAGTCAACTAATATTTACCTGGGTGGTGGGGTGGGGGCTATTTACCTTCACAAGAGTCTGTAGATAACCGATTCAGCCCTATTCACTTAACACATTCCTAGTGTGTGTGTGTGTGTGTGTGTGTGTGTGTGTGTGTGTGTGTGTGTGTGTGTGTGTGTGTGTGTGTGTGTGTGTGTGTGTGTGTGTGTGTGTGTGTGTGTGTGTGTGTGTGTGTTCACATTCCTAGCTTTTGTCTGAACTGGCAACTCCCCTCATTTCGGTGAAACAACCTGTCTGTCAAGTATGTTATATTTGTTGACCAGCTGTGGAAGTATTTTGTTGGCCTATCCCTGAAGTCCAAATAGGATGGACATGGAAAATTGAACAATAGATCGGACCAGTTAATAATGTTGGAGGGAGTCAGAATACCGAAGAATTCACATATTTTTTGTGTATCTATAATTTTTTTCACATATTAATCGTTGCATTTCCACTTATTTATTAATGTTGTGCACACATTTTATATGTAACTTTTTGTCTGGTTGCTACCGCCAGTATAGATAAAGGTTAAATTCAATTAAATGTATCTGTGTTTGTTCACTTATGTGTCTGTAATTGAAATTGGGGAATATTGGGGGAAAAAATAAAAATATATGTTTAACAAGTTTATCTGTATTATTCCACAGTCATTCAATGAATAAAACCATGGGATAAATAAAAGGTTAAATCAACCTGCATTGGCAAGTTTGATGGTTTCAAGATGCGCTAAAAGTGCGACCGCAATTAGGGGGATTTATAGGGATCAACAAGCAACGATTTTTGACTGCGTTCCTAACCCCATTCTCTCTCCGGTCGCAATTTTAAGTTGTTCAAATCAGCATGCTGTTTGGGCAATTCTGACCCACAATCCACTGTTATGTCACATTGACTGGGCCTAAAAAACAACCAGCGGTGCGACATAGATATAAGCAAATAAGCGCAGTTCAACGTGCAATGCCTACTGCATGCGAGGTACGTACTTTTTCTGGTTCGGTGCAGTTGGTAGGCTAGTAGTGAAATGAAATGAAAAGTATGTGAATTGCAATTGAGGATATAATTTCATGTGGGGCGGCTGTGGTGAAGTGTGTAGGGTGGTCGTCCTCTGGGTTACAGGGTCGGTGGTTCGATCCCCCGCCTCCCCGCCACATGTCCAAGTGTCCCTGGGCAAAGAGACACTGAACCCTAAATGTCTCCTGATAGTTAGCTTGCACCCTGCGTGGTAGCTGCTGCTGCTGCTATCGGTGTATGAATGTGTGTGTGATTGATTGGGTGAATGTGTACAAAACAATGTAAAGCGCTTTGGGTCTGTGAAAAACCAGGGGAAAGCGCTGTATAAGTGGATTCTATTTACCATTTACCATTTGAATTTTTAGCTGCCCTATTTCTAGCTGCCCTACTTTTATGCATGCTGTTTTGGGCAATTCTGACCCGCAATCCAGGGTGAGAGCAACCAGCGATGCGACATATTCAAATAAGCAAAATAGGCAAGTTCAAGGCGTAGCTGTTATGATAAAATAATTGTTAGCAGTTTGTTAAGGATTTATGACAATGGTAGATAGTTAATATCTTAATAATTGAATCAGTTTCATCTGGGAGGTAATCCGAGATTAACTGATCACGTCACGTTCAAATCCATGGCATGCACAGTGTGTATTGAGTTTATTTAAAAATATTTGAAAATGGGGCTGCCCTCAGTTGCCCATGCACTGTGTATAGTCTATAGCCTATTTCAGCCTCGTCGGTATCTCGGATTACCTCCCAGATGAACTGATTCAATTATTAAGCTATTAACTATCTACCATTGTTATAAATCCTTAACAAACTGCTAACAAAAACTTAACAAATCATTAATAATCATTAATTAAGAGTTTACTAATGATCTATTAACGAGTTACAACGGATAGTTATTATAAAGTGTTACCAATTATTTTAAGTAAAAAAGTGTGTCCCACTTGTATGCCTACTGCATGCAAAGTACGTACTTTCTCTGGTCCGGTGAAGTTTGTAGGCTAATAAAACAAATAAAAAAGTATGCGAATGGGAACACAGGGTATAATTTCATTTGAACAGTTTAGTGGCGCTAATTTTATACATCACAGTTGAGCTAGAACAGTGACTAGCTGCATGTCCGGGTGTTGTAGCAATACACTGTTGAATGCTTTGACAGT
>CM049395.1:39557500-39562500 GCA_026929865.2 Hyperoplus lanceolatus
TGTGTGTGTGTGTGTGTGTGTGTGTGTTAGGGCTGCAGAATATATCGAATTTTCATCGCGATGACGATATTGGCTTCCCACGATGACGTGTACATGAATGTGCGATATTTTAAATGTGTGCTCAGCTGCGAAGCAAATCAATCACTCCCCAAACCACTCGCTGATCATGTGCCTGTCCATGCTCCAACCTGGCAACCCCAGGTTCCCCGAGAGCTGTCAATCAAAGTCCAGTGGCTCCGCCCCCAAAGTGTGAACAACTTTCTGCCCACGCGCAAAGAAGCAAGCTGCTGCTTATCATCGCGCGAGCGAGAGCATATATTTGCGCTTGTGAAATCACATACATCCCCTTGTTAGTCTCTTTTTTGTGTGGGGCCGGATTTATAACCCATTATTACGTGGGTAATATTACACTTCTTAGGTCTGTTATGTCCAGCAAGACAGACCGCTGTCAAGAGTATAATGTATAGCGAACGGGTCACCTAAGGACCTACGTCATAGTTTTGATGTATAGACGTCCACAAACAGGGCTACTACTCGTTCAAAAAACATTGGAATACTTTTTCAACACGACTTTGCATGTATCAGGAGAGCAGGGAACACTGGAGTCATGGTTAATGTCCGACAGGACTCCAGTCAACACGACGTGAGTACGTTTGGCCGCATAGTGACAGTTAGCCTATACAGTAACTTCAGGCTGCAGCCCGCCATGTAAATGTTCGGCAGTCATTTTCTCCGTGAATTGTGTTATTGATTTTGGGGGATAATGCTTTGTTAGCTAGATGGAGCTCTTGTTAAATATGTTGGCCGATTACATTTACTGTTTGTACAAAGTGCGAGTCTTGAGCTTGAGTTGTTAGCAAAACAGTAGGCTAGCTCTGTGGCTAACAGCTGAGCCGGAGCCTTCAGTCAGCTGAAGCATACAGTCTAGATGGGCGAGTAGACAATTCCACCGTTGCTAGTTCGTATCCTTGCTAGTTCCTATTTACTGGCGTACTGAACTACGTTTTCATTACATAAGAACTTAGTGGGTTTGCAATGACAATTCCAGTTATTAGACAAGCTCCCAGGGTTGCTTATAACTCCATACAATCAGTGCCTCAGCGTACACACGACCTGAAGCGAAGATGAAACCTCGCGTTGCGAGTAAAGGCATGAGAGGTAGCAACATTTAACTAATGTGTTGCTGAGTGTTACCTGCCACTTCCCGTCTCCGTCCTTCAAATTAAATTCCAACATAGTAGAGCCATATAGGTTGTGATTTATTTTGACAGGGCGCAGCTCATAATGTACTTATTTTAGTTATACATTGTGGGCACAATTTTATTTAGTTCAAAATCAAGTTTTATACACATCCATCATGCCGGTACAATAATTATTATATTTATGCAAATATATGTACATTATCAGTAATATTGCATAGCCGATCACATGGATATGAAAGCGCTGTTATGTTTACGTGACAATCCAATAAAAATATTTTACTCACTAAAATTACTGAATAATCGTGGTAAAATATCGTGATATCAACATTGACCAAAATAATCGTGATAATCATTTTGGGCAATATCGTGCAGCCCTAGTGTGTGTGTGTGTGTCTGTACCAGTTCCTTGCTCTTCATGCATTCCATGAGGGTCTGGAACAGATGTATTGCGTCGCTGTGGCTGAAGTTGAAGGTTTTCTTGATGGTTGCGATGATGTCAGTCTCCACTCCGTCAGGCAGACGGCTGGGAAGAGACAGAGACGCTGTTACACAAGCTTTATAACACTTATTACTAAAACAATTCATTATTTAACTATTATTATTTTAATTTACACATTATTATAATTATTTAATTTTTTTAAAAGATATGTTTTGGAATTTTTATGCTTTATTGACAGTGTAGAGGCAGAGTTGAAATGGGGCAGAGAGGGGAGTGACATGCAGAGAACGACCGTGGGCTGGAATTGAACCCGGGTCCGCTGCTGGCCGAGGCCCATGGGGGACGCCCTACCAACTGAGCTAAGGGCCCATGGGGGGACGCCCTACCAACTGAGCTAAGGGCCCATGGGGGGGGGGCCTACCAACTGTTAGCTAAGGGCCCATGGGGGGGGGGGGGCCTACCAACTGAGCTAAGGGCCCATGGGGGGGGGGGGGAGGCCCTACCAACTGAGCTAAGGGCCCATGGGGGGGGGGAGGCCCTACCAACTGAGCTAAGGGCCCATGGGGGGGGGGGGCCCTACCAACTGAGCTAAGGGCCCATGGGGGGGGGGGGGAGGCCCTACCAACTGAGCTAAGGGCCCATGGGGGGGGGGGGGCCCTACCAACTGAGCTAAGGGCGCCCACTAATTATTGATTTTTTCATTTAAAAAAAATATTATATTGTTATTTGCATTTTATATTTTTTAGCACGCATCTAATTTCCAATGGAATTATCTAGAAATATTAGAGCGAAAGATGGAGAGAGAGAGAGAGAGAGAGAGTGAGAGACCTACCCTCCCTCCTATGTCTGCTTGTGAACATAGGCCAGTATATCAGCAGTCTGTGTGTGTGCGTGTGTGTCTGTGTGAGTGTGTGAGTGAGTAAGAGAGGTGAGAGAAAGAAGGGGAGAGAGATGGAAAGAGAGAGTGAGTGAGTGAGTGAGTGAGTGAGTGAGTGAGTGAGTGAGTGAGTGAGTGAGTGAGTGAGTGAGTGAGTGAGTGAGTGAGTGAGTGAGTGAGTGAGTGAGTGAGTGAGTGTGTGTGTGTGTGTGTGTGTGTGTGTCCTACCCTCCCTCCTCTGTCTGCTTGTGAACATAGGCCAGTATATCAGCAGCTCTGCCCGTCCCCTCACACACCACCACGGGCACGGGGGGGCTTTCCTGCAGATAGTCCAAAACCGTCAGAATCACGTTGGGACCGCCTTCAAATATCAACGCCACAACCGGCACGCCCTGACCGATACCTGCAAGAATACAAGGAAGAGAAGAAGAACGAGTGTATTTAAAAAGATATAGTGAGTAACTTTTTCATATAAATTAATGTCAACTTTACATTCAAGTCATCGCCAAATTAGTTGAGCATTACCTACAATAATACAAGGAAGAGAAGAAGAAAAAGGTGTGCTTAAAGCTATAGTGCGTAACTTTTTCATATAAATTAATGTCAGTTAAGCTCCCTGACCAATACCTACAATAATACAAGGGAGAGAAGAAGAAAGAGTGTGATTAAAGCTATAGTGCGTAAGTTTTTCATATAAATTAATGTCAGTGAAGCTCCCTGACCAATACCTACAATAATACAAGGGAGAGAAGAAGAAAGAGTGTGATTAAAGCTATAGTGCGTAAGTTTTTCATATAAATTAATGTCAACTTTATATTTAAGTCATCGCCAAATGAGTTGACACAAAATTGATTAAGCATTACCTACAATAATACAAGGAAGAGAAGAAGAAAAAGGTGTGCTTAAAGCTATAGTGCGTACGTTTTTCATATACATTAATGTCAGTAAAGCTCCCTGACCAATACCTACAATAATACAAGGGGAAGAAGAAAGAGTGTGATCATTATTATCAGCTCCACAAAACTCTCTGTATTTCTCAGTATTGCAGCGTTTACAAACTGGTGTCACTCGCCCAATATACTGGTGCAGGAGCTCAGACAAATCCCAAGAAGTACAGATTTTTTATTAGAATATTTGTTAAAAATTTATGAACTGAATATTATGATCAAGTCAACATGAAGAAAAACTATTTGTGTACACTACACAGTACTTTATTGGCGACCCCTAAGTCAGCATGTGTCTGTGCGTGTGTGTTTGTTTGTGCGTGTGTGTCTGTGCGTGTGTGTTTGTTTGTGCGTGTGTGTTTGTTTGTGCGTGTGTGTCTGTGCGTGTGTGTTTGTTTGTTTGTGCGTGTGTGTTTGTTTGTGCGTGTGTGTTTGTTTGTGCGTGTGTGTCTGTGCGTGTTTGTTTGTGCGTGTGTGTCTGTGCGTGTGTGTTTGTTTGTGCGTGTGTGTCTGTGCGTGTGTGTTTGTTTGTGCGTGTGTGTTTGTTTGTGCGTGTGTGTTTGTTTGTGCGTGTGTGTCTGTGCGTGTGTGTTTGTTTGTGCGTGTGTGTGTGTCTGTGCGTGTGTGTTTGTTTGTGCGTGTGTGTCTGTGCGTGTGTGTTTGTTTGTGCGTGTGTGTGTCTGTGCGTGTGTGTTTGTTTGTGCGTGTGTGTCTGTGCGTGTGTGTTTGTTTGTGCGTGTGTGTTTGTTTGTGCGTGTGTGTCTGTGCGTGTGTGTTTGTTTGTGCGTGTGTGTTTGTTTGTGCGTGTGTGTTTGTTTGTGCGTGTGTGTCTGTGCGTGTGTGTTTGTTTGTGCGTGTGTGTTTGTTTGTGCGTGTGTGTCTGTGCGTGTGTGTTTGTTTGTGCGTGTGTGTCTGTGCGTGTGTGTTTGTTTGTGTGTGTGTGTCTGTGCGTGTGTGTTTGTTTGTTTGTGCGTGTGTGTCTGTGCGTGTGTGTTTGTGCGTGTGTGTCTGTGCGTGTGTGTGTGTCTGTGCGTGTGTGTCTGTGCGTGTGTGTGTGTGTGTGTGTGTGTGTGTCTGTGCGTGTGTGTTTGTTTGTGCGTGTGTGTGCATGTGTACAAGGCGGAAAAAATCCAGTATTTTCCAGTTATACGTTCAAATTTCAAGGGCATTTCAAATCTTGAAAACACAATCAAATCAAGCATTTTTTGAACTTCAAAGCCTCTGTATGACCCATGTTTAATGTGTATGTTTCTGTAAAGCTGACACTGCTCCTCCCTCGTGACAGTTAGTGAGAGAGAGACATGATAACAGCACGTTGTTATCACCACGGCTACACCAGGCAAAAGACAAACTGACTCTACAATGCTGCAGCTGTTGAGAGTTTAGTTTATCTAAAACACATACAAACTCAAGGCCCGTGGTCCAAATCCGGCCCGTTTCAATTGTTGATCTGGCCCACAAATCAATTGGGCAATTCCATTTAATTCGGCCCGCCAATCAAAAAAAAAATCTCAGAAATTTCTGGGGAGCACCCATAT
>CM049395.1:39565000-39575000 GCA_026929865.2 Hyperoplus lanceolatus
TTATTCAGCAGCCTGAGTTTATCTCCACACACTATTGCTGTCTTCAGTAACGTGAGTGTGAGCGACCCGCACACTGTCTCCGTCTGTGTCTGTGTGTGGCAGCGTGCCCTCTCACAGGGGAGAGACTCGCCACAGTCAACCGGAGTCACACACACACACACACACACACAGAGATAACACACAGTGAAGCTCCGGCTCATCAGTGAGCCGCGGAGTGATTTTGACAGTTGGTCTACAGTTTGGTGAACAGTCCGAGTGATGTTGTTCGCTAAATCAGCACTCTTTCAGAACGCCGAAGGTCTCTCGTCCAATCAGATCACTCGCCCAGAACCAACTGCTGTATAAATATATATATATATTATATATATATATATATATATAATTAAATAAGATCCTGAGGGACCAACGAAAAATGAGTAAATAAACATAATGTAAAAAGGGTAGGCGCAATAAGCTAAGGCTTCAGCTACACCTTTGCGATCAATACTATTTATAAGAAATTAATATATAAATTACGATGACAACTTTGTTATTTTGTGTGTTTTTTATTATTTTAACTTATGTCAGTAATGTTGTGAATATGTTTTGATCGAAATAAACTGAACTGAAACTGAACTGAACACTGAACCCTAAATTCCTCCCGATAGTTAGCTTGCACCCTGCGTGGTAGCTGCCTCCGTTTCACTGGTTTTTCACTCACCTCTGAAAACCAAACTCTACACATGACAGTTCCCTTGTTAGAAAGGTTTACGTACACGTTATAATGTCCATTTCTATTAACCAGTGTGAATATTCAAGAACAGGTTTTACCATGAATTGTTATGCAGAATTCAGGGTCAGGTCAGGGTCAACTTTATACTTTAAATTATACAGCAGTTGGTTCTGAGCGAGTGATTTGATTGGACGAGAGACATTCTATGCGTTCTGAAGCAGCGCTGATATGAGCGAACAACATCACTCTGACTGTTCAGGGACTGTTCACCAAACTGACAAAATCACTCCGCTCACTGATGAGCCGGAGCTTCACTTGTGTAAACTGTGTGTCTGTGTGTGTGTGTGTGTGTGTGTGTGTGTGTGTGTGTGTGTGTGTGTGAGACTGTGGCGAGTCTCCCCCTATGAGAGGGCATCGCTGCCACACACAGACAGAGACAGTGGGGCCTTATACCTACGACCGAATCACAGCAGCGCTGATATAGAGCGACAACATGCTCCCTCTCATGTGCTATTGCTTAATTGTATTTGAGTTATTCTCATGCCTGGGCAGAGGCTAATCTGGTTAACCTGGTTTTTTCCCAGGAACGAAAAATCATGTTTCTTTGAACAAGCCCAAACCCATTTAGTGTCAGCGAGCAAATTATAATAAAAGTTATTTTCTTCACTAGTAAGAGAGAGTAGAATATCAGAAAGATCTGAAATTATCTCATGTAATCCAGGCTACTTGTAAACTGTTGAAATTAAAGCTATAGTGTGTAACTTTTCTCATATAAATTAAATGTCGGTTACATTCGAGCCATAGCCAAATGAGCTGACAATGTTGATAAAGCCTATCAGCTCCATAAAACTCTCTGTATATTTCTCAGTATGGCAGGTCCATCCAGGTCTTTGTGTGTGTGTGTGTGTGTGTGTGAGTGAGTGAGTGTGTGTGTGTTTAGTTACGCACTATAGCTTTAAGAGTGTGTGTGTGTGTGTGTGTTACATTCTTATGTGTGTGAGTGTGTGTGTGTGTGTGTGTGTGTGTGTGTGTGTGTGTGTGTGTGTGTGTGTGTGTGTGTGTGTGTGTGTGTCTGTTATACTCTTACATGCGTGTGTGTATGTGCGTGTGTGGGTATCTGTCTGTCTGTCTGTCTGTCTGTCTGTCTGTCTCTCTGTCTGTCTGTCTGTCTTGTATCCTTATGTGTGTGTGTGTGTGTGCCTGTGTGTTGTTCTCCTTACGTGCGTGTATCCTCTGGAGGTTGATGTGTTTCTCGAGGTCTCTGCGTAGCTGCACCTCTGCCCCGTACTTCCCCACCGTCCCATCATCCACCAGTAAGAAGTGAGAGTGAAGGTTGTTCAGCACGTTGAGTTTACTGAGCGGGTTCAACAGGGTCTGGTAGGGCGCGATTATCTGGAGAGTGGACAGGAGAAAAATGTGTATTTAAAATGACTTCTGTGTGTGTGGGAGGGGGGAGGGAGGAGGGAAGGAGTGAGTGTGAGGGAGGGAGGGAGGGAGGGAAGGAAGGAGTGAGTGAGTGAGGTATGGGGTGATAATCTGTAGAATGGACACAAGAAAAATATGTTTTAAAATGATGAGAGAGAGAGAGAGAGAGAGAGAGAGAGAGAGAGAGAGAGAGAGAGAGAGAGAAAAAAATCAGTGTTGTCATGAAAATCCCAATATTTAATAGATTAAAGCGGTTTATTGGATTTTTTAAACTAATAATTTGGTGTAGTTAGCTAGAGTGAGTGAGTGGTATGGGGTGATCATCTGTAGCATGGACATAGGAAAAATGTGTTTTAAATTGACTTCTGTACTTTAAAAGGTACACTATGTTACTTTGGTTGTGAGTGAGTGAGTGAGTGAGTGAGTGGTGTAGTTATTAGGAGAGCGAGTGAGTGTCTCTGTCTGTCTGTCTGTCTGTCTGTCTGTCCGTCCGTCCGTCCGTCTCTCTCTCTCTCTCTTACGTCTCTCCCCAGTAAATCGTTGCGGTTCTCTATGACTCCCCAGGGCGCGATGCCGATGGTGCAAATCTTCTTTGATGACCGAGAGCAATGTTCTTTGAGGGCGTCGCCAACATGCTTTGCCACACCTGAAAGGAAGGAAATATCGGACAATTAATACACTTTTTTCGGGGTGCTCCAGTGGTGTAGTGGATAGAGCGAGTACCATATCGGCTCCAGCCTTCGTTGCAGTGGTCGCGGGTTCAAATCCGACCCGTGGACCTTTACTGCAGGTCATCCTCCCTCTCTCTGCCTCCCCATTTCAACTCTGTACTGTCTAATAAAGCTTGAAAATGCCCAAAAAAATCTTCTTAAAAAAAAATATATATATAATTAATAAACTTTCATTATTTGTGAAAGAAAGAAGTGGATTCAAGTATCCTTAAAAACCAATAGTGGGCGCCCTTAGCTCAGTTGGTAGGGCGTCCCCCCCTCCCCCCCAGCCGGGCCGGGCCCAGCAGCAGACCCCGATTCGATTCCCGCCCGCGGTCGTTCTCTGCATGTCACTCCCCTCTCTGCCCCATTTCACCTCTGTCTCTCTGCACTGTCAATAAAGCATTAAAATGCCCAAAAATATCTTAAATAAATAAATAAATAATAATAGTGATCATGGAAAGGAATTAAATAACACAGGAGTTATATAATCCCACGACCAGGGCACTCCAGGTTGGATTAAAAAGTATATAGAAGGGTCTTTAAATCAAATCTGAAGACTTTTCTGTTTCCGTTTTAACCTGTCATTCTAATTTTATTTAAATGTTTTATTTCTAAACTTCTAAATAATTTCACACGAGTAAAGTTTTATTTATCGCTACTCAAAGTGGCAATTTTCAGTTTGTGTTGATTCTAGCGGCCCCTTTGGACAAAAGCGGTAGTGTTTTTAAGACACCAGTCAGTGCCTGTTGTGCTAAAGATTTGAACACAATTTTGGTAGTCCATAGTATAAGTCCTGGCGTAGTGTATGGACCACAACCCTGGGCTTATGGGTGTCCTGGATTCAGCAATAGTTTGGTTGGAGAGGCATTAGAGTAATAACTGGTGTGGAGGATAATTGAGTGTGTAGGTCTGTAGGTAACCATTTAAAGACTGTGATCAGACCACAGCATCTTAACACAGGGCTGTGGCAGCAGACAGGCTAAGGCCAGCTAAGAGCCTGGGCTTTACTACATCTGCTATGTCAGCGCGTCACCCCGATTGTGTCTGTGTTTGGGCATCTTCGTGTTAAATGTAAGTGTCAGTTAGTTTACGTTCAGGGAGATGAGACAATTAATGTTTCAGTTGTTGACTCTACTGCCATAAAAAACCTGGACGTACAGCAGAAGGTATAAAATCCATGACCCATCACTGAAGGCTTTACCTCATGTAGATGCACCGACAGTGTTGTTGTAATTACTCAGAATTCCTCATGGGGGCGACAAAAGTTACGCACTATAACTTTAATGCTGTCAGGTGGAACTTGCGTATGTGAATTTGGTTGGGCGTTATGTTGATCATTTTCCAAACAATGTACCGTGTATTCTCCGTACAACTATGTGCACCTAACTGTTAGTTGTGTACCATACGGTTCAAAATGAATTTATTGTTTCAGCCCTACTGTCAGCATACCTGTGTTAACCCCTCCAGGGAGTATCCAGGCCCCGGTAGTGACAGCAGCCTTGATCAGCCCCTTCCCCAATAATAGTCATTTAAAATAACTACACTTAACCGACGACTATCGTACAGTATAGGCTATGTCTCCTCCTCTCCAAACTGTCTTATAAAAGCAAAAATGCCCCCAAAAACTCTTAAAAAAATAAAAAATTAAAAAAATTAAATCAATTAATAAAAATATACATAAAAAAAAATAAGAAAACATCAAACATTAAATTTTTTTTAAATAAATCAGCTAAACTAAGATATTTTTATTTCCAACCACATATACCTGTGTTAACCCCTCCAGTGAGTATCCAGGCCCCGGTGGTGACAGCAGCCTTGATCAGCCCCTTCCCGACCACCTGCTTGATGCGCGGGTGGAGCTCAAAGTTCTGCACCCCGCCATGCACTGAGATGAGGATCTTAGGGAGCTCCATGTGCCATTCCCTCAGCATCAGCCTCAGGATGCTCTCAGGACGGGAGTCATTGGACAGACGCACATACTGAGAAGATGGATGGACGGACAGACAGACAGACAGACAGACAGACAGACAGATAGATACAGTAGATAGATAGATAGATAGATAGATAGATAGATAGATAGATAGATAGATAGATAGATAGATAGATAGATGGATAGATGGATAGATGGATAGATGGATAGATGGATAGATGGATAGATGGATAGATGGATAGATGGATAGATGGATAGATAGATAGATAGATAGATAGATGGATAGATGGATGGATGGAGGGATGGATGGAGGGATAGATAGATGGAGTGTTGGATAAAAAAGAGAGAGAGAGCGAGAGAGAGACAGAAACAGAGAGACAGAGAGAGAGATGGATGGGCAGACGGACGGACAGACAGACAGACAGAGAGAGAGATGGATAGACAGACAGAAAGACAGGCACACAGACAGACAGACAGACAAACACAGACACAAACGAAAAAGCATTAGTGAATGAAAAGAGCAGCAGTGAAAAAACTCAACAACCAACATTAGATTTCAATGACTGATCAACAGTATAGGCCAGTTAATACATTGATTTTATCTGGAGAAAATGAGATTTTCACACTAAATAAGCACCTTGGCTTGGCCCTGTATGAGTGTGTAGTGTGTTTCTATTACATTTGAATTCAGAGACTGTTGGAGGTTAGTGTTTTGTTATGCTTAAAAAAAAAACATCAGGGCAACAACTGTTATGTGCTCATGTACTGTGCTCACTTTTCTGTCCATAAAAAAAAAAAATAAAAATAAAAAAAAAGTGTGTGTAATGTTAATTTCTTAGTCTTTTTGTGTATTTTCACCGATTAAAAACACCCCTCTCTCCCCCCCTTACCTTGGCCCTGTATGAGTGGGACCCCCCCTGGAAGTTGACGACCCCGTATGCGTCCGTGGGGGAGGGGGCTGTGTGTTTGTCCACGCTCCATTCCTCCGGAGCGGGGAGGGGCACCGCGGGGTTCTCTCCCTGCTTCACCTCACTCAGCTTTGGGCCGACGCTCGCCAGGAAGCCCACGTGCTGCCGGACCAGACGACCACAACAACACCTAGATGGGGGGGTGGGGGGGAGGAGGGGGGGACAGGCAGGTTAATGGATGGGACGGTTAAATATACATACAAATATTACTATTTTTCAATATAGATTTTTTGCTATAATATATTCTTTTTAAGATTATTTTTTTTTAATTTTTTGGTGTTTTATTAGAGCCAGGTTAATGGATGGCGCAATAACAGGCGTCAAGAAAGAATCAGACCACCACAACAGCACCTATATATCCAATAAATATGTTTTTAAGATGTTTCTTTTCTGAAGATTTTAACATTATTTTTTTTGGTATTTGATTACAGGCAGGTTAATGGATGGGACAAAAACAGACTTCCAATAAACGTTAGACCCCATCAGCACCTACAGGGGGGTACGGAGACACTTTGAATGGATGGGACAGTAATGTACACATTCAACTCTATTGTTATTTATTTTTTCAATATAGACTTTTAATAATAATAATTAAAAAAAAAAAAGTAAGATTATAATTTTTTTTAATTTTTTTTAAGATATTTCTTGGCATTTATATGCTTTATTGATAGTGTAGAGACAGAGTTGAAATGGGGCAGAGAGGGGAGTGACATGCAGAGAACGACCGGGCGGGAATCGAACCTGGGTCCGCTGCTGGCCGAGGCCCATGGGGGGGGGGGGACACGCCCTACCAACTGAGCTAAGGACGCCCCAAGATTATTTTTGAAGATTTTTTTTGTTTTGCTGCAGAGACACTTTTAATGGACGGGACAATAATGTATTTAATCAATCTAATTTTTCTTTAAAACATTTTTATTTATTTATTATTTGTTTTTTCGCCCAAACAATAATTATTTTACACAAGATTTTTCAAACAATGTCAATTTCACCATTATGACCCTGTGCATTGCAAGGCAAGGCAAGTTTATTTATATAGCACAATTCAGACACAAGGCCACTCAAAGTGCTTTACAGGGGCAAGATTAGAATACATAAAACACATTATAAAACATTTAAAAGCAAATAAAAGAAGCAAATAAAATGAAAACTGCAAAATACTTCAAATATAATCATTCAATATTATTGTCAATAATGCCTTACTTGCTATATGAACAAAATAATGTTTTATAATATTACAAGTTAACTTAAAGAAATGATTCATGTGAGATAAATGTAGTTGTGTTTTAGGAAGGATTTGCGTTCCCTGTACATCAAATCACTATTATAATATAATGAATGATGGTTTTCTTCCATCAGTCTTCCCTTGGCCCAGCTGTCCTGTTAATCCTAACCCTACATTTTACCATGGGTGATGTCACAAATGGGAAAATGTAGGGTTAGACAGTTAGACCATAAAACACTCTTTCTGCCTTTTCTCAGGCTAGGATGAACCGATTTAAAAAAAATTTGCACATTTATATTACATAGGATCTCAGAATTCAATACACCTTCATATTCCCAGTGAAGTAGGCCTTTAACACACTAACACACACTATAGTGCAGTTCCACTGCTAAAGTGCCATGTCAATGTATCATTGTTCCATCTAATGACCTAACCTAAGTGTTTCTTGTTATTGTTTTCCCACCTCCTCTGATTACATAAGGCGAAAGTCTGTCATCCTGACACACACACACACACACACACACACACACACACACACACACACACACACACACACACACACACACACACACACAGTCTCTCTCTCTCACACACACACACACACACACACACAGTCAGTCTCTCTCTAACACACACACACACACACACACACACACACACACACACACACAGTCAGTCTCTCTCTAACACACACACACACACACACACACACACACACACACACACACACAGTCAGTTTCTCACACACACACACACACACACACACAGCGAGAGTCTCTCATCCTGACACACAATGACTGGAAGTTAATTGTTTCCTGGGGTGGTTGCTACTCAGCGACTTATACAGTCAAAGAATTTACCTTCAGCCCGTGTGTGTGCGTGTGTGTGTGTGTGTGTGTGTGTGTGTGTGTGTGTGTGTGTGTGTGTGTGTGTGTGTGTGTGTGTGTGTGTGTGTGTGTGTGTGTGTGTGTGTGTGTGTGTGTGTGCGTGTGTGCAGGGTTTTTCCTGCATAGAGAAATTTTCCGCGCCCCCCCCAAAGAGGATTTACCCAGCGCCAAAGGAAAATCGCCAGTGCCAAAATGATAACATTTGAGAATGAATATTTAAGCAATAGCACACGAGAGGGAGCATGTCGCTCTATATCAGCACTGCTGTGATTCAGTCGTAGGCACGAGGCCGCAGGCCGAGTGCCGGAGAGAAACACAGCAGTGCTGATATAGAGCGACAACATGCGACCTCGAGTGTGCTATTGCTTTTATACAGCAGTTTTACAACTGAAATTCACAAGTTAACTTGTGATAATGTGATCTTTAATCATTTAAGAATGTATTTGCTTCCGCCAACACAGATAGTTCGACAACAGCAGTCAGAGCGGAGCGCGTTGCTATGCAACAACTTTACGCGAGTGAGCTCGTCTTGCTTTGTTTACTCTGGTAACATTAACCACGGCGGCCCGATGTCCCGTAAAAATCACCAAAGAAACGGAACGGCGGATCTTAATCTAGTTGGTAATAAGGTCCGCTGCCCAATCCAAACCCCCACGCTTCATTTCCCAGAGTTTATGAGTGTATTTCGGCCCGGGGGAAGTAACGTTATACAATGAGGTGGGAAAGCTAGGCTAGGCTAAAGCTATGCAGCGCTCGTATTATTCAGCAGCCTGAGTTTATCTCCACACACTATTGCTGTCTTCAGTAACGTGAGTGTGAGCGACTACCGCACACTGTCTCTGTCTGTGTGTGGCAGCGATGCCCTCTCACAAGGGAGAGACTCGCCATAGTCAACCGGAGTCACACACACACAGATAACACACAGAAGAGCTCCGGCTCATCTGTGAGCCGCGGAGTGATTTTGACAGTTGGTCTACAGTTTGGTGAACAGTCCGAGTGATGTTGTTCGCTAATATCAGCACTCCTTCAGAACGCTCAGAAGGTCTCTCGTCCAATCAGATCACTCGCTCAGAACCAACTGCTGTATAAAGCCATTTAAAACCTCTCTAAATTCAGCCCAATTTAAGTCATCCTTTTGAGGGGCTGGGCAATAACATGAATTTCAATTACTATTACGGCTTCCCTCAATCATGAAAACAAACTAATCCTAATTAAACTGTCATTGTTTCGCAAACAGGCTTTTAAATGCAGCGAACCCTTTCAGCCGTGAGCTCCCCTCGGCCCCTCCCTCACCTGATAGTTAACTTTCAGCTGGTTCAGAGAGCAGGAGACGCATTGCCGGGTGTTTTGAAAAACTTGGGAGGACGGCAGTAAGTCAGCCTTTGGTCGAGAGGAAAGGTAAAACCAATTGTGTTGTCTGAAAATACTTCAGACTCACAACAGACTAAAATAATGTGCAAGACACATGTCACCCGCGGACACTCGAGTCACATGACATACGCGACCGCCAGCGAGAGAGAGAGAGAGAGAAAAAAAAAAAGGCATATGCGACCATGTCTGCACCTCAAAACATCTCGACCAATTTGTTAATTCACTTTAAGTTGAATCAAAGTGGTCTATGACCAAGCAATAGAGGAACGGAAAAACACAGGAGAAGCTCCATTAGTCCTGCCACCACAACCAGGCCCACCGACACAAATGGCTGGGCCCCTGAAAACCTCCAGTCAATGGGCTGCCCTTACCCATACTTTACTTGTATCAATGTGT
The DNA here is from genome assembly GCA_026929865.2 of Hyperoplus lanceolatus. Taxonomy (NCBI): domain Eukaryota; kingdom Metazoa; phylum Chordata; class Actinopteri; order Uranoscopiformes; family Ammodytidae; genus Hyperoplus; species Hyperoplus lanceolatus. Next base: position 39,574,625 of record CM049395.1, read on the forward strand.
GTGTGTGTGTGTGTGTGTGTGTGTGTGTGTGTGTGTGTGTGTGTGTGTGTGTGTGTGTGTGTGTGTGTGTGTGTGTGTGTGTGTGTGTGTGTGTGTGTGTGTGTGCGCGCTCATCCCTAAATAAACACAAACATGTATTTGTAGATAGACTGACTATCTTATCAACCAGGGACGGCCAGCGAGAGTTTGGGGAGCAGGAGCTCAAGTGAGAAAAAGGACTCTTTCTTTTGTGATTATTATACTGTATATGTTTTTAAAAATAGTAGCACATTTCTGACTTACTTACCAATGTATTGTAATACCCTAAAACTCACGCAATTGCTTAATATTCAACAGATTTTGGGCCGCTCCGGTGGTGTAGTGGATAGAGCGTGTA
>CM049395.1:39580000-39582500 GCA_026929865.2 Hyperoplus lanceolatus
AAGACTCTGACTGTTGTTTGTGCGTATGCACCAAACAGCAGTTCGGAGTATTCGGCCTTCTTGGACACACTTCTCAGCCTTCCCGGCAAAGTCTACTCCAAGGTGCTGGAAAGGAGGGTTTGGCCGATAGTCGAACCTCAGATTGAAGAGGAACAATGCGGATTCCGTCCTGGCCGTGGAACAACGGACCAGCTCTTCACTCTCGCAAGGATCCTAGAGGGAGCTTGGGAGTTTGCTCATCCAGTCTACATGTGTTTTGTAGATCTGGAGAAGGCTTATGACCGGGTTCCCCGGGAGATACTGTGGGGGGTGCTGCGGGAGTATGGGGTGAGGGTGTCTCTTCTCAGGGCCATCCAATCTCTGTACGCTCAAAGCGAGAGCTGTGTACGGGTTCTCGGTAGTAAGTCAGACTCGTTTCCGGTGGGGGTTGGCCTGGGAACGCCTCGGGATCCCCCAGTCAGAGCAGGTTGAGGTGGCCCGGGAAAGAGAAGTTTGGGGTTCCCTGCTCAAGCTGCTGCCCCCGCGACCCGATTTCGGATAAGCGGTTGAAGATGATGATGATGATGATGATGGTATGTAAACAAAGGGGGTCCACTTTAGCAGGCAACATGCCCATTTACAGAACCTTGGCTTTGTATGAATACACGCTTTTCTGTCAGCGCAAAACAGTATGTACAGGTAATCAGCTTGTGAGGAGATATTCACAGATTTTTGACAACAAGCGTTCTCCAGAATCACTGACTCCACCTTTAACATAGTAATTATTGTAACACACCTAAACACACCACACAATGTAATTACAGTGTTACCGTGGCACACACACACACACACACACACACACACACAGTAAAGTGCATACCTGTGGGGGTCCTTTGACACTGGAAGTATGTAGACACATTCCCTCTTGGTGAAAGCGCTTTCTATCCAGGGTTTCTGGGACTGTGAAAAAAAAACAGACATTGTTAGCGTTAGGAATAAATCAATCAATAAAGTTATTTATTAAGATGATTTATTATGTTTGTATTGAATAAACTCAAAGATGTTAAAGTACCGTATTTTCTGCACTATGAGCCGCACTGGACTATAAGCCGCAGGTGTTATAATGTTTAATTACCATATGTAAGAGTTCGTGCACAGAGGGGATTGTCGGGAAAGAGATGGCTGCTTGAGGAAGCTCCCATTTATTGACATTTCAACAAACAAGTTGCATATTTGCATAACGTATTCAAGTGTTACCATTTAGTGCAATAGTAGCTGCAGAACATATACTGTGCTGTGTAATTATTATATTATTAGCCGCACCGTTATATAAACCACAGGGTCAACAATAGGGAAAAAGGCGTGCTTATAGTCCGAAAATTACGGTAGCTAGAATTCTAACATACACATTTAACAAGGTTCTTTTAAAAGCTATATGAACCCTGAATAAAAGGTGCTACAAGGACATTTTTTATTTTTCTTAAACAGTCTAATTTTTACCTCTGATGATCATGAATGGCATTTAACAGCAAACAAGACCATCAGAGCAAAGAATGCTATTTTTGAAGAACACGTTATTCTGTTTTCTGACCAACGTACGAGAGAGAAACATGAACCTTGTTTAGAGCAAGGAGAGATGCATTGTACCAGGTTTTAGCAGAGTAGTATTTTCCACCTGTTTCAGTCCCTGGGCAGGTAACAATAAATACTACAAAACTAAAGCAAGACACAATAATATCTAAACATGGAATTAGACATTAGAAGGATAACATCATTAGTGAGAAGTCAATCAATCCATCAATAAAGTTATGTATTAAGCCAATCTTTTATGTTTGCATTGGATAAACTCGATATGTTGATGTTAAAAAACGCAACGGCCCTGCTAACGTCCTCCCTCCTACATACTCAACATTTACATACTACATACTGTCTACTTAACCATAAAGCCCTACTAACGTCCTCCCTCCTACATACTCAACATGTACATACTACATACTGTCAACTTAACCATAAAGCCCTACTAACATCCTCCCTCCTACATACTCAACATGTACATACTACATACTGTCTACTTAACCATAAATCCCTACTAACGTCCTCCCTCCTACATACTCAACATGTATATACTACATACTGTCTACTTAACCATAAAGCCCTACTAACGCCCTCCCTCCTACATACTCAACATGTATATACTACATACTAAAAGCCCTACTAACGTCCTCCCTCCTACATACTCAACATGTATAGACTACATACTACATACTGTCTACTTAACAATAAAGCCCTACTAATGTCCTCCCTCCTACATACTCAACATGTATATACTACATACTGTCTACTTAACCATCCATTGTGTATGCGAGGTTCATCAGACCGTTTACACTGAAGTAGGAAAAGTAACCTATCGATCCACACACATAATCTTCCCGGAAGTAAGTTCTCATCCAGGCATTTCTCGCCTACACAAACTCACATACACAACCACAACATACTAAAATTGGCGTCAAAATTAGTATAA
>CM049395.1:39592500-39597500 GCA_026929865.2 Hyperoplus lanceolatus
GTGTGTGTGTGTGTGTGTGTGTGTGTGTGTGTGTGGGGGTGTGTGTGTGTGTGTGTGTGTAAGAAATAAGGTTCAGGTCTGAAGAGAATAGGTTTCATTTACTAGAATAATTAAAAGGTGGAGTGAGTGAGTGAGTGAGTGAGTGAGTGAGTGAGTGAGTGAGTGAGTGAGTGAGTGAGTGAGTGAGTGAGTGAGTGAGTGAGTGAGTGAGTGAGTGAGTGTATTAGATCATACTGTGTTAAAGGAGGAGTCAGTGATTCTGGAGAACGCTTGTTGTCAAAATCAGTGAATATCTCCTCATGATCCACTACCTGTCTGTACTGTGTGTGCTGAAAATAAATCCAGTGTTAATACACAGCCTAGGCTCTGTAAATGGGCATGATGCTAGCTACGATGAACCCCCTTTGTTTACATACCTGTTCACAGAGCCTAGGCTGTGTATTAACACTGGATTTATTTTCAGCGCACACACACAGTACAGACAGGTAGTGGATCATGAGGAGATATTCACTGATTTTGACAAAGTGATTTTGACAACAAGCGTTCTCCAGAATCACTGACTCCACCTTTACTCTCTCACCTTTCACATACACACTTATTTGATTATAATTCTGCAACACACACACACACACACACACACACACACACACACACACACACACACACACACACACACACACACACACACACACACACACACACACACACACACACACACACACACACACACACACACACACAGTAACTAGGGCATCCACACGCGCTGCATTGAGCTAAGGTTTCTGTCAGGAGTGTTCCCATCCACAACCATAATTCCTCACCGCGGTTTCTCTTTGTATTACGTCACTTCACAGGGGAGCTACACACAACCACCCAGAGGCAGGACAAATATGACACACACACACACACACACACACATATAGGGAGAGAAAGACACACACACACACACATATATACACAGTACACACGCACACACACACATATAGGGAGAGACACACACACATATAGGGAGAGAAAGACACACACACACACACACACATATAGGAGAGAGACACACACACACATATAGGGAGAGAGAGACACACACACACACACACACACACACACACGTATATACACAGTACACACGCACACACACACATATAGGGAGAGACACACACACATATAGGGAGAGAGAGACACACACACACACACACACACACACACATATAGGGAGAGAGACACACACACACACACACACACACACACACACACAGGGAGAGAGACACACACACACACACACACACACACACACACGTATATACACAGTACACACGCACACACACACATATAGGGAGAGAGACACACACACACATATAAGGAGAGAGAGAGACACACACACACACACACACACACACACACACAAGGGAGAGAGAGAGAGACACACACACACATATAGGGAGAGAGAGACACACACACAGACACACGCGTATATACACAGTACACACGCACACACACATATAGGGAGAGAGAGACAGAGACACACACACACACACACACACACACACACACAATATAGGGAGAGAGAGACACACACACACACACACATATAGGGAGAGAGACACACACACACACATATAGGGAGAGAGACACACACACACACACAATATAGGGAGAGAGAGACACACACACACACGTATATACACAGTATACACGCGCATAAACACACACACACACACACACACGTATATACACAGTACACACGCGCATAAACACACACACACACACACACACACACACACACATTATCAATCAGCAACACTTAGGATCAATGATGACGAGCAATTTGGGTAATTGTTCAAGCAAACAAAGCGCTGGATTCTACTCGTGAAGATGTGAATCTGCTCCTTGCTTGGTCAAAGTGTGATGGGAAATTGAAGGTTTATATCTGGTGAGATATCTGAAGATGTCACCTGTAGGTTTGAGGGAATTATGGAGGAAATATGTTGTACATCGATCAATATACATCGAGAAAAGCAGTCAAAAGATAATCACACTTTTTTTTTTTTTTTTTTAACCTTTATTTATACAGGTAAATCCCATTGAGACCGAAGACTCTTTTACAAGGGAGGCCTGTTTTCCTTTCCCACGTTACCATTCACACACACATTCACACACCGATAGCAGCAGGCTAACTATCGACATTCACACGAGGCAGGGTGGGTGAAGTGTCTTGCCCAAGGACACTTAACACAACCATGAAACAGGTGGCAGGGCGGGGATCGAACCTCCAACCCTTTGATCATCGGCCGACCCGCTCTACCACCTGAGCCACAGTCACCCCTGAATTGGTTGCATAACTTCAATCAAGGAATCACTTTGTCAAAATCAGTGAATATCTCCTCATGATCCGCTATACTGTCTGTACTGTGTGTGTGTGTGCTGGAAACAGAAAGTCCAGTGTTAATACACAGCCTAGGCTCTGTAAACGGGCATGTTGCTATAGCTGCGATGGGCCACCCTTTGTTTACAGAGCCTTAAAAATGTGTAACCCAATTCTCTCACACACACACACACACACACACACACACACACACACACACACACACACACACACACACACACACACACACACACACACACACACACACGTTCAATAGGAGGAATGTTTAATGAAGGGAAAGAGTTCATTAAGGTCTGCAGATAAGATTCCTGGAAACACACACGCACACACACACACACACTCTCTTTCTCTCTCTCAAACACACAGACGCGCGCACACACACACACTAAACGTACACTCTGTACCTCTCTCTAAAACACACACACACACACTCTCTTGTATCTCTCTCTCAAACACACACACACAACCACACACACTATCTCTCTCTCTAAAACACACAGGTGCGCGTGCACACACACATACAGTCAAACACACAGTCACACAGTCTTGCACACAGTCGTTCTCTCTCACACACACAAACACACACTCACTTTCTCTCTCCCACACACACACACACACTGTATCTCTATCTCTAAAACGCACAGTCTCACACACACTCTCTCTCTCTCTTTCCCACACACACACTATCTCTCTCTCTCAAACACACATAGTCTCTCACACACACACACACACACACACACACACACACACACACACACACACACACACACACACACACACACACACACACACACACACACACACACACACACACACACACACACACACACACACACACACACACACACACACACACACACACACACACACACACACACACACACACACACACACACACGTTAAGTCAGTTCCCAGAGTCATGAGACCAAAGTGTGATAGCGCTCACACACTTGTTCCCGCGGCCATTGCTCTGATAGTCTGCCCCATACCACACTACCAGTCCAACCTCCAAGCAACTGTGTGAGTGAGTGAGTGAGTGAGTGAGTGAGTGAGTGAGTGAGTGAGTGAGTGAGTGAGTGAGTGAGTGAGTGAGTGAGTGAGTGAGTGAGTGAGTGAGTGAGTGAGTGAGTGAGTGAGTGAGTGTGCGAGTGAGTGAGTGTGCGAGTGAGTGAGTGTGCGAGTGAGTGAGTTAGGGGCCACTCACACTAGTGCCGCGGCCCCGTGCCAAAGCTCATTAGCATACTAAAGTCTAGAACGTTTGGCTAGTGTGACCACGCCAACTTGTATTCCAGCACGGAACAGCCCCTTGGCCACGGCACACCTGGGAGAGGTGTGCCGTGGCCAAAGTACAGATGCTAATGAGATGACACGCGCACAAGCAAGCGCACAGGCGGCGTTCCTGACGTGAATTTATTAAGGATGCATTGTCCGTTAACGTCCGCTGCCTTGCTAGTCGGCACCAGAATTGCCCACCACTTGGACTTGTAGCTATAATGTGTGAGAATTAACGTGTGTGTGTAGGCCTAGGTGTGGGCTAATAAAAGAGGGAGAGAGCTAATTAGGTCGGCTCAGAAAGCACAGCAAAAAGGTTTTCGTGTTTACTCACGTTCGTCAGATGATTTTTTTTCTTTTTCCTCCCGTCAGCTGTCATAACTGTCTTTACGCATGGCGGTGGAGACGCACCCAAAACAACACACAGCGGATGGAGCGATCGATGTGTATAAAACCATCCGGTACGTATGGTCTGATGACGGGCCGTTATATTAACAATAAACAGCGTGCTGCAAAAATATGAGACTGTCCACCGCGACCTATTACGTCAAGGCTACATTTAAAAAAAGACAATAGCTTAAGGATTCTCGTTGCTCTAATGTGGAAGTGGAATATTTGATGCAAATTTGGCCGGATGAAAATATTCACAAACAGTCGTATAGCCTACAAGTAGACTAAGCTCCAAATCCTAAACGCGCACGGTGACGTAGGCAAGGTGCAAGTGTGCCCAGGCCACGAGCAGTGTGAGCACGGGCCTGCGGGGGGAGTGGGGAGGGGGGGGGGGGGAATCGTGCTGAATCGTGCTGAGCACGGAACAGGCAAACGGCACTAGTGTGAGTGCGCCCTGAGTGAGTGAGTGAGTGAGTGAGTGAGTGAGTGAGTGAGTGAGTGAGTGAGTGAGTGAGTGAGTGTATAAATACAGTATAAAACCTGCTGATAATGTAAAAGCACATGAGGGAAGTTCTTCTTAACATCTGGGACCCATTGTAGGTCATGTTTATGAAACCCCAAGTTTAAAGATAGGATAGGCTAACTATCGACATTCACACGAGGCAAGGTGGGTGAAGTGTCTTGCCCAAGGACACTTAACACAACCATGAAACAGGTGGCAGGGCGGGGATCGAACCTCCAACCCTTTGATCATCGGCCGACCCGCTCTACCACCTGAGCCACGGTCGCCCCAATAGTGGAGAGGCTAAGTGCTTATTTTCGTCAGAATCTTTCAGTTGATGATACGAGCGTGAGCATTGTCGTGAGCATGAGTCTCCATGGAAACACTGGACAAGAAAACCGTCCGAGGCATTTGAAATTGTGAATTTGAAAATGTATCATAGAAATGTATTGG
>CM049395.1:39600000-39610000 GCA_026929865.2 Hyperoplus lanceolatus
TAACTGTTTTAATTACATGTGTTACACGTCCATTGTGTGAGTGAGTGAGTGAGTGAGTGAGTGAGTGAGTGAGTGAGTGAGTGAGTGAGTGAGTGAGTGAGTGAGTGAGTGAGTGTGTGGTGAGTGTACAGTTTACCACTCATTTTCTCCAGTTTATGTTGTTGTACAATCGGGCTTACATTGAATTCTGACTGGCATTAATACAGTCTTAAATCTAGCTTATCTTTAGCTGTACGAGCCATTATTTCAATAGATCAACATTCGTTAACTGTTATAATAAAGATCATTACATTCAGTGTAATAAATTGATTTGGCAAGAGGCTCCAGGTGGCATTGACATGTTACGGGCACTGACAGCCCGTGTAATCCGACATGAGAGGCACCTAAATCGGATGCGCCTAGTCTCTTTAGTCGGTGTGTGGTCTGGAAGAAAAAAATAATCCCTTTGTCTATTTTCTACAAACAACATACAGCTGCTCAACATCAGGGCAGCTAGCTAGCACATAGCATGTAGCATTAGCCAAAATTAGCTCACTTCGCGTGCTAACGTTACACCCGTGTGGTTTAGATAGACTGGGTGTCAGCGGGAATCCTTGGGGTAAGTAGCCGGACAGACAGCGTCCAAAGTCGGCTTAAATACCACCAGGAACTCCCCTTGGATGGAGCATAGGCAACACTAAGGGGAGGTGGTGTAGTTTTGAGAGAGGGGGGGACCTGCCTGTCTGCCTGGCTGCCACTCAAAAAAGCCCCGACGAAGACCATACAAAATCGGATAGATCAGATGATACATAGACAATGAATTATTATGGATGATATTCACATACCATTCTCTTCACCGGGGAGGTTGGTCCATCTATGGCCGGGTGTCCTGCGAGGCAAGGCGGGCAGAGAGTAGCAGAGGAGGCGGTCCTGGTGTTTCGGTTGTTTGGCTGCAGCTCCAGCGGAAGGTTGAAACTGCTTTTTCATAATTGTGCGACTCGCGAGCGGACTGACGCTACCTGACACGCACGAGCTGAGTCAGCCTGCACGCGGTCATGTGAGCGAGGGAGGAGGGAGGAGCCAACGGCCACGTGTGTGTGTGTGTGTGTGTGTGTGTGTGTGTGTTTTTGTGAGTGAGTGTTTGTGTGTGTGTGTGTGTTTGTGTGTGTTTTTGTGTGTGAGTGTTTGTGTGTGTGTGTGTGTGTGTGAGAGTGTTTGTTAGTGTGTTTGTTTGTTTGTGTGTGTGTGTGTGTGGGGGGGGGGTTGTGTGTGTATGTTTGTTTGTGTTTGTGTGTGTGTGTGTGTGTGTGTGAGAGAGTGAGTGAGTGGTGTGTGTGTTTATCAGTCTAGTGTGTGTGTGTGTTGTGCTTTGTTGTGGGTGAGTGAGTGAGTGAGTGAGTGTGTATGTGTGTGTGTGTGTGTGTGTGTGTGTGTGTGTGTGTGTGTGTGTGTGTGTGTGTGTGTGTGTGTATATGTGTGTGTGTGTGTGTGTGTGTGTGTGTGTGTGTGTGTGTGTGTGTGTGTGTGTGTGTTTGTTTTAGTTCCTAGCAGACAGTGACAGTTTGAGAAAAATGGAAACATCACTCAATATTTACTTATTTAAGCCTGGCTGAATCTATATGCCAATCTAATCTAATTTATTTAACTTAATTTATACAATATTTTAATTGTATTTTTATTTCTTTCACTTGATTTGCAATTAATATAACACTTTAAAGGTGCAGTGTGTAATATGACATCATCAAGAAAGTTCTACCAAGTTCTAGAATGCAACGCTCCCTGGGTAACCCCAACCCTTTAGAATAATAACAGAAGCTACAGTGGCCTTCAAGGACAAGAACAATTCTAAATTCTAAACAATGCACCTGATGACATTCCAACTATGACACTTTCAAGATGACTGCACTAGGCCTTGGTCCAAAATATGCAGAAATATGGACATATATGAGACCCTTTCTAAGGGAAAAATATATAATTCTAAAAATGTTTTTCAGCTATTATGCACAATATTAAATCTACTTGTGGATATTATATTTATTTTTCTACAAAATCTGCGAGGAAATAAAACACAAAATTCTACACACTGCAGGTTTAAGTTATTTACTTGAATTGTACCGTATTTTTTTTTATTTAAGTAGGCCTATGTTAGTTCATTTCTTTTTGGTTTTATTTTTATTTTATGCATCCAACTAAATTAATATTGTATTTATTTGCTTATTTATTTTTAATTTTATTGCTATTGTTTAAAAAAAAATCTTTTTACATATAAAAACTGTTGCATGAAAACGTATCCGTTTGATTTTCATGTGTGACAAATTTTGTAGGCTATCTATGACAACTAACAATTACATTTCATAATGTAGTTTGAATAGGATGAGAAACACACACGGACACACACATTTTAAATAGAAGTTGTTCGTTTTTTAATATAAGGCCATTGAAAGAAATCACGTCATACAAACAGGTCGACACAGAAAAACCCCAAAAAACAGTTATCAAAAATGTCTCATATTTGTGTGGCTATACAAGTAATTAAAACACCCTCCTCTTCCCACCCCACACCCTGAAAGGACAACAACTGTTAAGCTAAATAATATATTAAAGTGCTTTTCTCATTTCGCTGTAGGCAATCATCACAAAAAAAGGCAAAATTATTATTACAGTTTACGTGAACACACAAAATCTATCAAGACCATCCCTGCGTTCCAAATCGCATACTCTTTCTTTTTCTCTATTCTACATACTACATCTGACCATACAAAGAATCTAGTTAGGATGCAGTAGGCATACTATTGGGGCATACTTTACTCTCTTATTTCATTGCGCCTTGATCTTGCCTCTTGCTTGATCTTGCCTCTTGCTTTAATACCCGTCGCATCCCCGTTTGTTTTCATATGGAGGCTTCGTCGATGTGACGTCATTTAAGGTTTGCACTGGATTGTGGGTTAGAATCGCCCCAAATAGGATGCTGTTTTCAACACTAAAAATCTCGGCCGCATGAAGTAGGACATCCGGGTACTTCTAACCATCCTAAATCTAGCCACAAGAATCGGGACATCCTAAATATTTTTTTCTACATACTATATAGTAGATAGTATGGGGATTGGAACGCAGGCTGTCTGTCTGTCCAGGCACCAAAAAAAAAAGCCTTCTATCAATCACTGTTAAAGGTGGAGTCAGTGATTATGGAGAACGCTTGTTGTCAAAATTACGTTTTGCTAGCAGCTACAATGGGCCCCCAACGTTTGTTTACATACAGCCCCAGAAAAAAAATAAGACAGCAGTCTGGATTTTTCTTCAATCTTCATCTCTACATTACATTATTGAAAATGCTCTAAATGACAATATTTTTATTGTGAATTTGGTAGAAATGTTGTCAGTAGTTTGTAGAATAAAACCAAAATGTTCATTCTACTCAAACATATGCCTATAAATAGCAAAACGAGAGACACTGAACATTTGGAGTGGTCTCTTGATTATTTCCAGAGCTGTATATCCTACCAGTTTACAGAGCCTAGGCTGTGTATTAACAATGATTTTTTTTTTTGCAGCCCACAATCACACAGTATGGACAAGTAGCGGATCATGAGGAGATATTTGCCGATTTTGGACGAAAAGTGATTATTTTTTTTGCATTCTCCAGAATCACAGACTACACCTTTAATATGTTCCACCATCAACACGATTTTTATATATTTTTTTAATTCAGCGTTCTAAACATTCACATCAGCCCAACTGAACCCACACTGATTGAACCTGTTCATCAATCAATTTACATGTGTTCCCTTGTTTTGCAAAGCGTTAGCCTCATAGCATAATTGCCTAAATCATATTTACTCTACATCTACTCTACTCTACATCTACTGTTCGTTTGCCTAATAGCATAATTGCCTAAGTCACATTTTAAGGGTTATAGAGCAGGGTAAAGTAGATGTACAGTAGTAAAGTAGATGTAGAATAGAGTAGATGTCGAGTAAAAGTAAGAGTAGAGTAAACATGATTTAGGCAAATATGCTATGAGGCTAATGATATTTACTCTACTCTATTCTACATCTACTTTACCCTACTCTATAACCCTTAGAATATGACTTAGGCAATTATGCTATTAGGCTAACGAAAAGTAGATGTAGAGTAGAGTAGATGTAGATGTAGAATAGAGTAGATGTAGAAGAGAGTAGATGTAGAATAGAGTAGATGTAGATGCAGAGTAAAAGTAAGACTACAGTAAATATGATTTATGATTATGCTATGAGGCTAACTACATGTAATATTAAAACGTAAAAATAAAATTAGAAACAACTAAAAATAATCAAAAAAAAAGCATCCAGCAGTTGGGTCCATTTTTTTCTTTTTTTTTTGAAAATCAGCATTTTTCTCGTTCTATGTCGACATCAGTTCTTCCCTCTGTGGAAGAAAGAAAACAGGTTAATTAATCTTTAAAATCATGTTTAATGTCACAAAATACCAATTACACACAGAGAAATACAGACAGTGTTTCCCCTAGGCATTTATGGATGGGCAAGGATGTTTTGAGCATTCAAAATGTTTCATATGTGTGTGAGTATCTATCTGCCAAAAGCGCTTGATAAACAAACTGGGAAAAATGTCTGTCTAGTTTTCATATCAAGCTTTTGCTCCCGATGGTTCAGACAGCGCCTTGCTTGGCAGCTACTGCCATCGGTGTTTGAGTGTATGTATAAAAAAATGTGTATTGTGAAGCGCCTTGTGACCCTGGTCTGTGAAGGGCGCTATATAAATAAAGCTTACTTACTTACTTTTTGTCCAGATTTTGGAATTTCATAATCTTTGTGGTGACATAGCAGGTAAGCAGAAATTAAAACATTAAGAGACCACTCCAAATGTTCACTGTCTCTCGTTTGACTATTTAGAGGCATATGTTTGAGTAGAATGAACATTTTGGTTTTATTCTACAAACTACTGACAACATTTCTACCAAATTCCCCTGAACATATTGTCATTAAGAGCATTAAGTACTGTTGGGATTGGTCTCTTAATTTTTCTTCCAGAGCTGTACAGTAGTGGGGCAAAATGAATATAGAGGAAACACTGCATTAGGATGGGTTTTATTCTGTGATGGGTACTGCATATTGCAACTGACAAGCAAAACATTTTATAAAGCAAACCACACACGATCACACACATTCCCCCAAATAATACAATATATTCATGCCAGAGCGCTTCAACGTTTAACTGCAAACAAGAGCATGCAGAAGGCAACATGGACACGGTGGTAACTGTAGGAAAGATGGAGTGATGAGAGGGTTAGTATAAAATGGTTGGAAAGGAATGGATGAGTAGAGAGAGGGAGAGAGAGAGAGAGAGAGGGAGTAAGAGAGGGAGAGGAGAGAGAGAGAGAAGAGGGAGAGAGGGAGAGAGGGGAGAGAGAGAGAGGGGAGAGAGAGTGAGGGAGAGAGAGAGGGTGGGTGAGAGAGAGAGGGTGGGGGAGAGAGAGAGAGAGATGGAGGGGACGGGGGTGGGAGAGGGAGAGAGAGAGGAAGAGAGGGAGACAGTGAGAGATGGAGAGAGAGAGGGGGGAGAAGGGGAGAGAGAGGGGAGAGAGAGAATAACAAAATATAATTGATAGATGCTGCAAAAATAAAGAGTTGAAGTTAATGGTATTCCAGGGCCAAGTCCAAATTGGAGAAGGTGCAGATTATTTTCAATCCGCTAGAGACACCTAGTGGTCAGTTAATGCATAACATAATGGAGTGCAAAAGTACTTCCTCCAAAGCAGTGGTTCTCAAACTGTCCCTGCGTTCCAATCCCCATACTTCCCTACTATTTAGTATGCCAGAAAAAGATTTAGGATGTCCCAATACATGCACGTCAATTGTAGTATGCTGAAAAATACATAAATGCCCCCACTAACTCCCAATAGCATTTTGGAGTATTCGTCTTTATTCTCGACATTTCTCGACACAATGAAAAAAAATCTTCCTCATCTGATTTTTTTTTCTCTCCTGTCTGTGGCCCTAAAACTCTTCTGTACTTTTATGTTGTTAAAAAGACTAAACTCTTCTGTACTTTAGTATGTAGTGTAGTAAAAAGACTAAAACTCTTCTGTACTTTAGTATGTAGTGTAGTAAAAAGACTAAAACTCTTCTGTACTTTAGTATGTAGTGTAGTAAAAAGACTAAAACTCTTCTGTACTTTGTATGTAGTGTCGTAAAAGACTAAAACTCTTATGTACTTTAGTATTTAGTTGTAAAAAGAAGAATACGATTCGAACCCATTTTATATTAAAGGAATACTTCAGCGTTAGAACCAGCGTTCTATCATTATAAAATCACTATTATAATATAATGAATGAGGTTTTTCTTCCCTCAGTCTTCCCTTGGCCCAGCTGTCCTGTTAATCCTAACCCTTACTGTGATGTCACAGTAAGGAAACTGTAGGGTTAGACAGTGAGACCATAAAACACTCTTTCTGCCTTTTCTCAGGCTAGGATGAACCAATTTATTTATTTTTTTGCACATTTATACTACATAGGATCTCAGAGTTCAATACACCTTCATATTCCAACCGGTGAAGTAGGTCTTTAAGTTAAATTTGGGTGTTTAAAAATGTCTGAGAACCACTGCTCTGATATTATAAAATATATTTGAAAACAACTGTTGTGTTGTATTTGAATATCTCATTGACCCTGGAGATCAAGGGTTAAAAAGTCAAAAAGAAAAAGAAAAAAATGTACAAAAGCAATCTGGTGATGAAAGATAAGATCAAAAGATAAGGTAATGCATTGAGTTAAGCATATTTAAAACATCAAGAGAAATGGAGGGAGATTTTTTTTGGGAGGGGGAGCACACCTGGCAACAAAGGTTCCCTTGAAGAGTCCAAAACCTAGGGGAGATTAACCCATGATATAATGTTATTTCTAAGATGTTTCTCTCTCTCTCACACACACACACACACACACACACACACACACACACACAAGCATATTAACACATACACACACATGTGACACCTCTATGCAACTTCCAGAGCAAATAAATAAATAAATAAAATATGAAATTATTCCATCAAGTAAATTAAAAAAAATTAAAATTAAAAATAAAATTACATGTTATATATACAGTACGTTTAAAAAAATCACACATACAAAACAATATATATAAAAACAAAAGAAAAATCGATTATCTTCATGGGGCATTAAGTTCACTTGATATTAAATAGCATCTTGGCAACACACATGCTGATAAAGTAATATTCAACCTGTCCTTTGCACACTGGGCAAGGAGCCAAAATATTAGCTAGACGATGGTTTGGTAGGTGAATAAACTGTGAGTGAGTGAGTGAGTGAGTGAGTGAGTGAGTGAGTGAGTGAGTGAGTGAGTGAGTGAGATTGAGTGAGTGAGAGTGAGAGAGAGAGAGAGAGAGAGGTGAGGGGAGAGGGGAGTGAGGGGGGAGGGGAGAGGAGTGTGAGTGGTGAGGGGAGGGTGGTGGTGAGTGAGTGAGTGAGTGAGTGAGTGAGTGAGTGAGTGAGTGAGTGAGTGAGTGAGTGTATTCTTTTCCTAACATTTTAAAACATTAAAAGCATATCATAAGACTAGTACATATGCGAAATCTCTCATATAATGCCACACACACACACACCATTCTGGGTGGTGTGTGGGGCATTAGGTTCATGGGATATAAAATAACACACCTATCATAAGAACAGTCTTATCTTTAATATCACAACATGAACTTTGCACCTTGTTTGCCAAATTATTAATGACTGTAACGCGCGCTCTCTCTCTCTCTCTCTCTCTCTCTCTCTCTCTCTCTCTCTCTCTCTCTCTCTCTCTCTCTCTCTCTCTCTCTCTCTCTCTCTCTCTCTCTCTCTCTCTCTCTCTCTCTCTCTCTCTCTCTCTCTCTCTCTCTCTCTCTCTCTCACACACACACACACACACACACACACAGGAGCGTTTAATATAGTGATGTAGTAAAGTTGATCTTTTCACCTGCTCGTCTTGACTACAAGTGTAACACACACACACACACTCTCTCTCACACTCTCTCTCTCTCACACACTCTCTCTCTCTCTCTCTCACACACACACACACACACACACACACACACACACACACACACACACACACACACACACACACACACACACACACACACACACACACACACACACACACACACACACTCACACACACACACACACACACACACACACACACACACACACACACACACTCTCTCTCTCACCTCATAGGTAGTCCCAGACCAGAACTGTCTCATCTGCCCTCTGCAGGCGGCCAGCACAGTGCAGGTGAGCAGAGTGAAGGGAACCAGGTAGAGCAAGGCAGGCTGACCCATACCGGACAGAAGCATCACAGCAAAGGTCATCACCATCCCACACAGGTAGGCTGGAGGAGACAAATAGACAAGTTTAAACAGTGACGTGTGTGTGTGTGTGTGTGTGTGTGTGTGTGTGTGTGTGTGTGTGTGTGTGTGTGTGTGTGAGTGAGTGAGTGAGTGAGTGAGTGAGTGAGTGAGTGAGTGAGTGAGTGAGTGAGTGAGTGAGTGAGTGAGTGAGTGAATGAGTGTGTGAGTGAGTGAGTGTGCTAGGCTGGAAGAGAGGAAGATTTAAAGGTACAGTGTGTAATAACAGGTAGGCTACAGAGATAGGGGACAGATAGATATGTCAATAGTTTTCCTGAGAAATTTTACAGAAGCTACGGTGGCCTTCAAGGACAAGAAGCTATAGTTACTAAAGATGGCTTCATCATCCACCACTGCCTCAAGTCTTTCCCACAATATCAAGTGATGAGGTGAAGATGTATTTAGTTATTTATTCTATAGTACTTCTTCTTCTTCTTGGTCTTCCAACAGGTGCATGTAAGGTTGTGTAAGGCCGTTAAGCTTGTCCATTCTGTGCTATTGTTTTTTTGATTGATTTATATGTATTTCGTCCATGGATGTCTTCCAACAAAACTCATTTCAACATTCTCAAATGTACAAGCCATAAAACCATGACGAAAAGGAGGCAGGGTGAAGAATATCTCATATTTCCTGCCCCCTCAAATACAAAAAAAAAAAAAAAGAACTGTAGAAACATGGCGTAGGTTGTGATGTTACAGTATATAAACAGTGTAGTAATAGTGGTGAGTTCAGGTACCTATGCAGCAGCTGGTAAAGTAGACCTTCCTCCTGCTGTTGATCCAAACATCAAACCTGCTACAGTACGCCACCAGAAGACCTGAGGACCAAGCAGAAAGAAAACAATGAAATAAGTTATCGTGGCATAAAACCAATTTTTATTTTTTATTTTTTTAACCTTTATTTCTACAGGTAAATCCCATTGAGACCGAAGACTCTTTTGCAAGGGAGACCTGTTTTCCTTTCCCACGTTACCATTCACACACACATTCATACACTGGTAGCAGGCTAACTATCGACATTCACACGAGGCAAGGTGGGTGAAGTGTCTTGCCCAAGGACACAACAACCATGACACAGGTGGCAGGGCGGGGATCGAACCTCCAACTCTTTGATCATCAGCCGACCCGCTCTACCACTAGACTACACTAGACTAAAAAACAACAACACTCAAAAAAACACCCCTACTTACATCGTGTATGCTATTAACAAGAGCTAGTACAGTTCACAGCTTTTAAAAAAACACAATTTTGAGGGTTTTTCTGTACACATTTTTGAAGAATTAAAAATATCTGCAAATTATCGTTATCTACAAAATCCCCCAAAATATCGAGACATTTATTGTTGTCAATATCGCACAGCCCTAGTTGTCATATATGTCTGGCATCACAGATAGGAGATGCACCATATACATTTTTCGCCTACAAAAATGTAATGAATATATTTAAAATAATAAGGATATTGATAATAATTTGGTAGCCATTTTGTGTCAAGGCAGTAACACTTGATTCTTTGTTTCTGACCTGGAATGATGGTATCTCCGTATCCCAGGAAGAATTGTTATTTATCTAATTTATGTGCATGTTTCAGTGTCTAATGCATTGCTCTGATCATGTACATTATT